>JAHSUH010001954.1:0-79588 GCA_025388415.1 Cynanchum wilfordii
AGTCATAATTGAATTTTTTACCAACCGAACAATATTTATCTATCGCAACTTAATTTAAACAGAATTAATAATAATAATCATCTTACTCGAGTTGTCACGTTAGTCCTGCTATCACGCAATACTTCTAATAACTTATTTATTATTTGGCAATTATTTTTATAATTTTGAAAAATTAATATCTTAAATTTATAATAAAAAAAAAATGAGTCATATATTGAGATTGGGGATATGACATGAATCATGTAAATGATGTCTTTACATGCAATAGCAATGAGACATAGCAAAATTTGTCAACTTAAGTATGATATGGTTTTTGTCAAGATGGTGTAGTTCAGTTGATAAACAACTTTGCTTATAACCTTCATCCGGAGGTTATGAGTCCGAAACACACTAAGTTAGGATTCCTTAAAAAAATATATATATCTTATGGTTTTAGAGGAACTTATCAACATTCAAAACATTACATATTCGTCAAATGGGTTGTGGTCGAGTGGTCAGCACCCATGCTCCCAACCTAAAGGTTGAGGGTTCAACATCCAATTCAGTTATAGTGCTTGCCAGATTCGATTTCAAATCAAAATATTACATATTCCAAAAAATTAGATTGGAAAAGAAAAATCCTATCCTCCTCCCCTTGTCTCTCTTGCGTGGCAGCTCCTTCTTTCTATGGTTACATTATCCGACCAAGATTTAGTTTTGACTAGAGTTTTCTTTTGATTGAATATCAATTTCTTTCCCTTTCATTCAGTTATTTGTGTTTTTCTTTTTCTTTTTCCTTTTTTTGCCCCCTTTATCTGACTGTTTTATGTTTTTTATTTTTTGTTTTCATATATCATTTTCTATTCTTTTGGTATTCTTACTATCTTTTATGATCACTTTCATGGCAAATTGGTATAAATAGTCTTCAAACTATAAGGTTTGGTGACATTGATCCCAAATTATTTATTTTTTTTTGGTGGGATGGTCTCCCAACTATAAAAAATTGTGATATGGTTATTTCGTTAAAAATTCCGTTAAATCGCCATTGAGTTATAAAAAAATTAAAAAAAAAAAAAACAAAAAAAAAATTAAAAAAAAAAAAAAAAAAAAAAAAAAAAAAAAAAAAAAAAAATAAAAAAAAAAAAAAAAAAAACAAAAAAAAAAAAAAAAGGGAGGAAAAGAAGGAGGGGGGGAAAAGGAAAAAGACACTACTAGAAATGTTCAGATTTGCGACGGCCAAAAATCCGTCGCCAAATCGCCATTTGCGACGGATTTGCGACGGCTTTTGGCCGTCGCAAAAAACTCCGTCTCTATTTGCGACGGATCAAAAATCGGTCGCTATTTGCGACGGATTTGCGACGCGGCAAAAAGCCGCCGCTATTTGCGATGGATTTTGCGACGGAAATGAAGCCGTCGCTATTTGCGACGGATTTGCAACGGCCACAAGCCGTCGCTATTTGCGACCAATTTGCCACGGTCAATGACCGTCGCTATTTGCGACCGATTTGCGACGATCAATGGCCGTCGCTATTTGCGACCGATTTGCGACGGTCAATGGCAGTCGCTATTTGCGACCGATTTGCGACGGTCAATGGCCGTCGCTATTTGCGACCGATTTGCAACGATCAATGCCGTCGCTATTTGCGACCGATTTGGGACGGTCAATGGCCGTCGCTATTTGCGACCGATTTGCGACGGTCAATGGCCGTCGCTATTTTAATATCAAATTTTAATAAATACATTTTTAATTTAATAATTTTCAGATTGTGATTATTGTTTACATACTTGCAAATTTATTTAAATATATTAAAAAAAACCATATCCGAAACATAAATAAAACATTCCGCATTCTAAAATGTCATTAAACTAATAATATATAAATTTCATACAACAAAATACTCTAAAATGTAAGTGTGTTAATAATACATAATTTTCATTGTATTATAAGAAGTCATTGTACTAATACTATTTAAAGTTCATACAACAAAACATTCTAAATACTCTACAATGGTAATCAAGAAGAGCCTCCTAGATCATGATAGATTTTCAGCTAATGATCAGTACCTTCATCATGAATAAGATTCGATGGAACTGCTGGTATTGGTGACGATCCATCACGTTCTGCAATCTGCTTTAAATAACTGCGAATATCATCAATTGTATCATCCTTCTCCTTGACTTTTTCTTCCAATTCAGCTACTTTCTTGACTTTTTCTTCCAATTCAGCTACTTTGTTTGCTAGCTGAATCATTGTTGGTGTAGGAGTTGTAAGGTCGTATTGAGACTTTACTTGAGGAGATTCTGATCCCAAGCCAAACGCTATACCTTTCTTGAAACCACCACATGCCTCAACAAACAAATGTTTATCAGTAGGAATTGTAGAACTCTCAACAGAACCCGAAGATGATGAAACATGTGAGTAATGTTCTTTAAGTCGAACAACGTCCTCCTAAAAAAGTTCTTTTATGCCAAAAACAGAGCCAAAACAGAATTTCACATGAAATAGCTACTGGAATTTTTATTAAAAACAGAGAAATTGAATATTAAACTGCTGGAAAAATTTTTAAGAGCAGTGGAAATGTACATATGAGCCTACTGCAATTTATACACTGCAACAGAAATGCATACATAGAGCTACTGCACTGATGAAATGATTAGTGGAAATGCAGTAGATATATATATATATATATATATCTCGCTCAAAACAAAAATATATAGGGCCACTACCTTCCTTATATAGGGCCAGATGTTGACACCACAAGGAATCTTATTTCCAGATGGCTTTGACACCATTTATATATATATATATATATATAGATATATATGTATGTATATATATATATATGTATGTATATATATATATATATGTATATATATATATGTATGAATATATATATATATATATATCTCGCTCAAAACAAAAATATATAGGGCCACTACCTTCCTTATATAGGGCCACATGTTGACACCACAAGGAATCTTATTTCCAGATGGCTTTGACACCCTTTATATATAGATATATATGTATATATATATATACCTAGCTACTGAAAATAGAAAACAGAATAAGCAATATTTCATTCAAATATATATCTATATATATTCATGTAAAAGTAGAGGGAAACCAAGAAAATCAATCCCACAAAATCGTCACTTTTAAATATTGACTAACATAAAATTTTAACCCTTAGACTTTATTGAGGAAAGAATCCACATTAGAAGATAGATTGTGAATATTAAGGAACATTTCAACTATTATGGATAAGTTCAAACATTCTACTTACAGAACTTATTATAAGTCAATATATATATATATAAATATATTTTTTTTTTTCCTTCTTTTTGATTATTTTAGTTGTAGACATATACTGTTGACTCATCTCGACATGCCCACGTTGACGAAGAATATATACATACATACATATATATATATATATATATATATATATATATTTATATATAAAAGTATCCAAAAGTAATAATCCTCTAGAACAACACTCCTCTCTAGTTTAATTTCTTTTTCTGGTTTGATTGGGCACATGAATTTGGTGAGTGGCAAATTTGTAGTATCTTCAGTTTAAAGAGGCTAAGACTATCATGACACAAGTACTAGCAATTTTTCTTGAGATTGCAAGATAAATTTTTCTTAAGTCCTTATCTAGAACTTTTCAAGATAAATGTTAGCATCAAATTTACCATAACTTCATGAGGACTAAAACAAGAAGCTTCATCATAGTTTTTGAATTAGAATTAGAAAAAACCATTCCCTCAGCATTTGACAGTAGTGATTATTAGTTGGAAGTATACCGTCCCAAAGTCAAGGGACCAATTTTGTTCTCATCAAACATAACAGGCTCATACATATAGTACTCAATTACTCAACCAGCTCGAAAACAGTAACAAGTACCTAATGTATACTAAAGGATATCAAATTCTAAAACAGAAACAAACATTGGAAGAAATGGCAATCAACAGACAACCAAACCTATTGTCAAAATCAGTAAGATGGTCAGAAGATCCTAGAGAACTCACGTATTGCTGAAGAGGTATGCTTTTCCTCTGCGGCTATGAAATGCCTGATCAGATTGCAAAACAAACCATTAAGATTTGAAAATCATACGGATCAAACTCAAAATGTAACTCTGGACAAAATCTTGTAATGTTACACCCTCCTTTTTAAACTTGTAAATTGGACTTAGTTTCACACCCTTTAAAATATACTTCTTGGTTTAAAAACTAAAATTATCATTAGTTGTAATTTAAGGGTATTATGTCAAAAAGGTAATAAATATTGTCTTTATAAGTGATAAGTTTAAATAAACCTTGAAATTTTCTAATTGTGGGAAGTAAAAGGAAAAAGAGGGAGTAATAAACATAAAATTAGCCAAAAAAAAAAAAATCAAATGAGAAATAGTGACACCAACAACAATCAATCCCAACCTCAAAGAAAAAGTACATTCAGAAATATTGGAAGTTTGCCCCATTTCCAGGTATAAAAAATGCTGTGATCTCAATGAGGAAAAGTGCTATCTAAAAGTGGCATATGCTAACAATCCAGAAAACAGAGTTGCATTTTGCAATTGAAGAAATTCAAGCCCTCATACAAGGTCAATTTACAAGCTCCAAACTAGCATCAGTGAAGATTTCAGCTATAAAACCATGACAAAAAAAAAAAAAAAAACTAAAAGTCTCAGAAAATCTATCAGAAGTTGCAAAAGGAATCAGCAGTAAACTTGAACCTCAATCAAGGAAGTTTAAACCAATCCAGTCAAACCAACATGGATACAGTAAGAACTCAGCCAACATTCTCTGTTCTAGTGTAATCCATTTCTTGTTGAGGAATTAGGGGAAGAAAAAAACAACAGTAAAATCCTATTCTTGAAAAATGAAACCAAATTTTCTCAAAATAAATCAGCAAAACAGAAATTACACCACAAATTTAACCACCTTTTTACAGTTGCATGAATCATAAATAGACTACAAGCTATATTTCATAGCAACAAAAGGAGGAAAAAGAAAAGAAAAAGACATCAAATATATAAAACCCACATGAACAAACTAAAACATAAAAAAAGAGAGTACCTTGGAAACAGAAGAGATGGTGTTTAACAGCAACCGGAAAATCAAAGCAGCGGCGGTGTGAGAAACAGCAACGATGGAGAGAGTTTTTTTTTTTTTTTTTGAGAACGATGGAGAGAGTTGAAAGAGGCTAAATTGGTTTTAGGGCATCTTCTCATCATTTTTTAATTTTTTATTTCCATTTTTAATCTTTTAATTGCAAATCAGGTTACACATTTTTGAAGTTATTTAAAATTAATTTTTTAACATTTTAATTTAGAATTATTTTTTATTTAATTAACCATAAAAATTTAAATAAAATGATTATCAAAATTTTAAATTTTTTTTTGGATTATCTAATTTATTTTCTTATAAAATTTAATTGGGCATATACTTATTATATATATATAATATATATATATATATATTTAGTTTAAACAATACTGACGCTTTTATTTTATATATCTAAACGGTTAATTTAATATTATTTAAGAAATAAGAGAAAAGGAATTCAGAAATACATGATAATTTTTGAATGGAAACATAAAAGAAAAATGTAACTTTAATTTGTTCGGTTTCATACGGAATGGTTCCAGCAAGCTTGTATTATTGAATTGAGTTCTATTTAATTTATTTTCCCCCAAAAAAATAAAAATACTTAAATTCTCCAATAACTTGTACTTAAAAAAAAAAAAAAAAAAAAAACTCTCATATATTTTTTTACAGTAAATAAAGTAGTATTAAAAAAGGAAAAAATATTCAAAACTTATATTGATTAAATTATTAAACATAAATTTATTTGAAAATTAAAAATTTTATAAAAATAAACAAAAAGATAAAAAATTATTTACTTTTAAAATGGTAAGTTTACTTTTAAAAATAAAAATAATTATCAATATTATGATTATTAATTAAATTTTACTTTAAACTTATAATTAATAAAATTTTAATATATTTTATTTGTAAATTTTCATAATATAAATTTTTTATAATATTATATATATAATAAAAATAATTATTGTGACTCTTAATTATCAATATAAATATTTATTAAAAATATAAATATCAAATAAATGGTGCATTTGTTCCGTTCAATTGTTTCTTTCTTTATTCTAGATAAGTTAACTTGTTCATGTATATATAAGTCAACATTTTATATTATTTTTAATTTATTTTATAAATACATAAATTTGTTGAAAATAGAGAACAAAAAAAAAACAATTCAAAATTCAGAATTTTCACATTGTGACATTCTCCCTCCAAAATCTAAACAAATCTAAAATTTTCTAAAATTCTCCCTCCAAAACCTAGAAAATAAAAATTTTCCTCATACTAATTTTCAAATAACCTAAATTTGCGACGAATTTGTGGCCGTCGCAAACTTCCGTCGCATTTTGCGACCGATTTGTGGCCGTCGCAAAATTTCATCACAATTTGCGACCGATTTGTGGCCGTCGCAAATTTCCGTCGCTATTTGCGACCGATTTGTGGCCGTCGCAAACTTCCGTCGCAATTTGCGACCGATCTGTGGCCGTCGCAAATTTCCGTCGCAATTTGCGACCGATCTGTGGCCGTCGCAAATTTCCGTCGCTATTTGCGACCGATTTGTGGCCGTCGCAAACTTCCGTCGCAATTTGCGACCGATCCGTGGCCGTCGCAAATTTCCGTCGCTATTTGCGACCGATGTGTGGCCGTCGCAAACTTCCGTCGCAATTTGCGACCGATTTGTGGCCGTCACAAATTCGATCGCAATTTGCGACGGATTAGTGGCCGTCGCAAAATTTGGTCGCAAATTCCAATTTTTCTAGTAGTGAGATGATGATCCATAAGAGCTGAATAAAATGAGTCGTATGTTCATTCCCCTTCTTCTCTTCCAAAGGTTATGCAGGTGATTTTTTTTTTTTTTTCTTTTAAGGAAAAGAAAAAGAAAAAAAATTTACATTTTTACCTTTTTCAAATATAAATACTTTTATAAAAAAATAAAAAAATAAAGTTGATTAACCGTTGACCATCAATAAAATTAACAAAGGAATAAAAATTTTCAAAATTATATAATTTAAGGGATGAAATTTGTCAAGTTGCCCTAAAAAAGCATAATAAATATCTCATGCATATACAAAAGCTTATTCATAACAATACAATTGCTAATACAAATATAAAAGTCAACAAACAATTTATATGATTGCAATATTTGAATAAGAAACTTAGAGTAAATCAATTAATTAATGTGACAAATTAACGATAATCATATGCATATATATATATATCACTCGAGGGCAACACGAACCAATTGCTTCCCAAGGTTTCGGCCATGATAAATACCAACCCAAGCAGCAGGAGCATTCTCAAGACCTTCAGCAATGTCTTCAATGAAAATCAACTTATTCTCCCTTAAATTCTTTACAGTCCAGTCAAGGTATTCTGGATATATTTGATCCTTAAAATCAAGTTCAATAAACCCTTCTACTCTGATGCGCTTTGTGAGGATTGGAAACAGGTTGTGAATCCCATCTGGTTCACTCAAATTGTACTGTGAAATCATGCCCGAAATCGCTACCCGACCATGGAGGTTCATATGCATCAGTACCTCGTCCAACATTTTTCCCCCAACATTGTCAAAGAAGATATCTATTCCCTTAGGAAAATACCTATTACATCGTACAATATTACAGTTGTTCAGTAATAATAATTGGGTGGCCTTTTTTTGTGTGTTTTTGTTTTTACTTATCACTTGATAGAACTTTAAATGAGCCAAATAGCTTTTATGATTAGTCCAAAGCTATGACTTTGAATACCAAATCATGTAAATATTTCATATATATATATATATATATATATATACATATATAATGATAGTACCTTTTTAAGTTTGTAGCCAAATCAGAACCGTCAGCATAGTTAAAAGCATCATCGAAGCCTAGCTTGCTCTTTAGTATATCGACCTGTAAATTTATTCACACACATGTATATATATATACATATTTGGTTTAAACCCATAATAATAATAATATATAAAAAAAAAGGGAGACCTTTTGGTTAGTACTGGCACTTCCAACAACATAACAGCCCATCATCTTTGCAAATTGACCAACAAGTTGGCCAACCCCTCCTGCTGCTGATGAAACATAAACCACTTCTCCTCTCTTTGGTTTGCATACATTGGTACATTTTGCAATATAGTTTATTGATTTCAAATTTTATGAATATATATTTATATTAACTATTAAATTAATATTATAAAATGATTTTATGATATGATTTGTGAACAATAAATTTTTCTTTTCGATTTATTATTATCTGCAAAATAAATAATCAAAAATATATATGTCACAATATAATATATATTTGATATTGGACTCGAATCTTTATATTTCTCCGCCGATTCTTTTCGTCGTGGATCCGAGGGCATTTTCGGCTTGTCTCGATCCAATGGATTTTGATTTCTTCCGAGGGGCATTTTGGGCTGGATCTCGGAATGGATTTGAACTTCGAGGGCCTTCGGGCTTGATCTCAATCCATCTGTATTTGATTTGATTTCTCCGAATGGATTTGACTTCTCGAGAGCCTTGGGGCTTCATCTCGAAGGGAGGATGCTCCAGAAACTATGGACGATCCCCAAAGGGAATCGTCGGAGTTTCCTTTCTTCTCTGCCACTGGTTTTACCTCCGATTTCCACCTTTGATTTTCACCTCACTTGAATGCTTCTCTGGGTCTCTATTTATAGATGAAGAGAGTGACAATCACTCATCCAAGAGCAAAATCTTTCAATATCTTTAATATTTATTTAAATATATAAATAAAATTTCAGTATCTACATGATTATTCAATAGGTATATGAGATAATAAAAATTGAAAAAATTATATTTTTTTAAAATAATAATAAATAATTAAGAACATTATTTATAGTTATTGAACTAATAAAAAAATGGCATATCTCTAAAGTCAATAAATCCAATGATTATAATTAATTGTAATATAAACAATCAATTCAAATAATTTCATAACTTTTTTATCCATCATTTTTAAGAAATTTTGAATAAATTATTTTTTAAGAAAAATGAGTTGAAATTTACAAGAAATTAATGTGTAAAAAACATAAATTAGAGATAGATTTAAAAATAAAAATGGTTAAAAATAATATTACAAAAATACCAAATTAAGATAAAAATAGAATTGAAAAGTCAATAAATAAATAAAAACGTAAGAAGTCAAAAAAAAAAGTCATTAAGCCTTAATTAAAAATTAAAAGACAAAAAAATCCTTAAAATTCAATTTAATTATAATAATGATAATAAAATAAAAGGTTAAAAAAAAAAAAAATTTATTAAGTATTAATGGAGAGTAAAAACAAAAAAAAAAATTAAAAAAACTTAAAATTTAATTTAATTACAATCATATCATTAGAAACTTGTAATCTTATACATAATAGATATATATTATTGTCACGAAGTCCTACATAGTTCACCTAAAATTTGAGCGATTATTAAGTAGAAACCTGAAACCCTTTATTTAATATTCAATAATTGCGCTTTAAACCTATGAAATTCACCTAAAGTAAAACAAACGAACAATAACCATTGGGTTATAATATATACATAAATATATTCATTCAACCTCGGAGTCATTACTATTTTGATTGATTTAATTCTTGTGTTGTGACAACACACCAAATTTTTTTTTTTTTTTTTTTTTTGGTAATAAGAGAAGTTATATTAATAAGAAGAGAAAGACGAGACCGAGAAAGACGAGACCGAGAAAGACTTAATAAGTTACAACTACAATTAAATAAAAGTAGGAGGGGCTAAAATAAAAGCAAAAAGTTTAGCCATGGCCCTTCTTAACAAAAGGATAGATAGTAGCAAGACCATTATCAAAAGAAAGAAGCAGCTTTCAGTTGTTCATCAGGATCTTCGATGATGTTTAGACTGAAATCCTCAGATTTCCCCCCCAAAATTGCTAGGCTGTCTGCAATCGAGTTCCCTTCTCTGAAAGTATGTTGCAATGTCTGCATCAAAGATCAGCAATCATAGACAAGAATTTGATTGTGGAGACAACACACCAAATTATCAAGGCTAGAACTTTTGAATGTTATTATCCAATAAAAGCCTTCCTCTTCAAATTTGTAAAATTAATTTTTTTCCCCTAAAATATCTAATATAGCTATTTTACTTTTTCACTTAAAAAGTTATAAGTTCCAAAGATGTTAGAGGTTGAAATGTCTCAAATATTTTTTTAAAAATAATTTTATAATTGATATTATATAAGTAATTTTATAATTTTTGGGTTAGGGATCTATATAATTAAATAGGTAAATAATTAGGTTTGATTAATTATTTTTAAGATGGATTCAAATTGAGATTTTAAACACAATTTTTTAAATAGATATAGTCTAAATACTTTATAAGAAAAAAAAAAGGTAAATTGGCAAAATAGTCCTCAAACTATGGACACTTGGTGAAATTGGTATGTTAATTAATTATTTTATGAAATTAACCCTTATACTATATAAATATTGTGAGATTGATCCTTTTATCTAAAGATTTATAAAACATCGGTTTAAGTTTTAAAAAAAAAAAAAAAATCTAAGGGTTTTATGTTGTTACAATGTTTTAATATTATTGTTAATGTTATTGACCTTAATTATAATTTAATAGGTTATGAATTCGATTAAAAGAAAAGATGACTTAAAAAAAAATTTGATGCACATACCTTTGCATACGGCAAAAAAAATATAATTTTAATTATTACAAAATATTTGAGTGAATATCTTAAATATAAAAAAGTTAAGGGACTCATTTTTGGGGTTTATTCCCAAAATGTGGTAATTTTTTAGATTCTTCTTAAAATATGGTTATTTTTTACCATATTCTCAAAATATATTAAGTCTACTTTGGCAAAGTAGACTCTCGGCTTTTTTAATAAAATATTAAGAGTCTACTTTTCCAAAGTAGGTTCCACTAAATAATTGCAAAATACGCATTCTTGCACTTTGCATAATCTCCTCTTTAGTTGCATGCGGAGGAATATCAGTATCTGCAAACTCAGTAAATGAACCGAGACTCATGCGACTTCCTATAAATGCTGAGATAGGGGGAGTGAAACCAATCAACTCTTGACATATCATCTGTCAGTCTTGTACTGAACGTAAGGTATCAACACTCGTAACGGGATAACCATCTACACAAAGACCCCACAATATCTCAACATCTTGTAATATGATGCTAACCTCACCAAATGACATCCAAAAAGTATGGGTCTCTTGACGCCAACACTCCACAAAAGCAGTAATAAGTGATTGATCATATTTGAGTTGACCTAAATGTCGACAACATTTGTAAATACCTCCAAAATCAGCACGTACAATATAAGCCTCAACACGTGGATCAAAAGGAATAGCATTCCAAAATATTTTATTTGAACATCGACACTTTAAAACAGTATCTCTACACTCTGAAGAAGTCCATCTTGATATATGTTGTTGTTGCAAATATAAGAGTCTTCCTCCCGTATTATCCATAATAAGTGAAACTGTAAATTAAATAAATAAAATATTTAATGAAAAAAAAATTGCTAAATCAAATTTATGTGATAAAATAAATAATTAATAATTGAGCATGTGAAATTTCATAATAGACAAATAAATAAAATATGTAATAGATTAAAACAAAAACAAAACAAAATATAATATATTAAAAAAAGAAAAGTAATAAATAATTCAGTTAAATGTACTACAAATAAGAAGGAAATTTAATAATTCGGTTAAATATATTACAAACAAGAAAGAAATTTAATAAGAATAATTCACTCTAAATCCTCCTAGGACATGTGAGCCTATTATGACCAGGTGTGTGACAAATGCTACATCGAGGGGGACCACACTCATCCATCTCATTTCGTATTCTTGTAGAACGAATCTTGCCCGATCTAGAATTTTGGAGCCTCGCGAGATTAATTTGCAATTGCAAGTTCGTATTGAACCAATAATCCTCATGTGGAATAGGAACAAATTGTGTTGCGTATGTTGATTGGTATTCCTCCCTACAAAAAAATGAACTCACAAAGATAGATGGATTAACGTTTAATTTTTTACAAACTGCTATAGCATGAGAACGTGGTATCTTATAGATAACTCATTTTCCACAGCTACAATAACGCTCGGTTAAATTGATGGTGTATTTATTTCCCCCTCAACCACTGGCATGTCTTTTTGTGATCACACGAGCAAATTGTCTATCTTGATGAAAAATTTGGACGGAATGCATCCGAGCTCTTTTATCCAATATGGTAAAACGAGACCATATGTATCCGGTGAATGAAGTTTGTAATTGAGCTGCTTCCGCACGATATGTGTTGAAGTAAGTCACAAGTCTCTCAAAAGTAATATTAGCACATGCTTTAATTGGAAGAGACCGTGCTCCTCTAAGGACATTGTTGAAACACTCGGACATATTTGTTGTCAGATGACCGCATCTAAAACCTCCATCATGTGAAAGAGACCATTTTTCTAATGGAATTTCCGTGAGCCAATTAAAAGCAATTTCATTTATTTGCTTCATATTTTCCATTATCCGCCAAAAATTTCTTTGTTGGGGTGTTGAACCAGCTTGCCAACACAAACTCTTAAGAGTAGAGTTTCGAAACTTTGAATTAAAATTGTTGCGTAGGTGTCGGAGACAAATTCGATGATATGCAATAGGTGGTTGCCACTCCACCCTCTGCTCAATAGCACTCAATAATCCTGAATGTCTGGCTGATATTAAGCGAACTCCATTAATATTAGGAATTAAATGCTTTCGAAGGCAATCCAAAACCAACCCCAACTATTATTAGACTCTTCATCAACTAATGCAAAAGCTAAGGGTAAAACACGATTATTTGCATCGGATCCACTAGAAATTAGAAGCTTTCCTTTGTAAGGGCCTCGTAGATGTGTGACATCTACACTAATTACGCAGGGCATATGCTTAAATGCTTTGATACATGGACCAAATGCCCAAAATACATAATCGAGAAATTTTGGACCACCAGTAGAATCATCGTGATACCTCCACTCAACTTTAGTACATGTTGTGCTTGATCAAATTGCATGTAAAAATTGTGGCAAAACTATAATGGAAGTAGGCCAATCACCAAATATTTCATCAATTGCAAACCTTTGATCTAACCAACATTTCTTATAAGTTGGTTGTGCCCCAAGAACATTATGAATATGTGCTCTTATGATAGAGCATTTCACATCTGGATTCTCCCAAATCAAGTGAAGTACATGTTTTCCAATCAATATAGAACTTAAAGTTTGATTGTCATTCTCTCTAGTATGCATAATACACGTATGATCTAGCCCAATTTTTGTTAGCTCTCAAACTCCAAGTTTAGGTTTTGCTATAGCTCTCATCTTCCAAACACAACCTGTTTCTTCCCGAGCTTTACATCTAGCTTCCCATTTTTTTGAGCCACTTTCAATAACATGAAATTCTCTTCCCATCTCAATACAATACAATCTTCCAACAGGGATGACTTCACTTTTATCAACAAATTTCTTACCAAGAACAAGCACGTTATTTTCAAGAGACCACATGTCCATATTCCATTTTGGTCCGGATTCTGTCACCACGTTTAGATTATCACCTAAAAGACTTGAGAAAAAGGAGTACCCTTCGGGTTCTTGAGAAAAAAAATTTACATTTTTACCTTTTTCAAATATAAATACTTTTATAAAAAAATAAAAAAATAAAGTTGATTAACTGTTGACCATCAATAAAATTAACAAAGGAATAAAAATTTTCAAAATTATATAATTTAAGGATGAAATTTGTCAATTTGCCCTAAAAAAGCATAATAAATATCTCATGCATATACAAAAGCTTATTCATAACAATACAATTGCTAATACAAATATAAAAGTCAACAAACAATTTATATGATTGCAATATTTGAATAAGAAACTTAGAGTAAATCAATTAATTAATGTGACAAATTAACGATAATCATATGCATATATATATATATATATATATATATCACTCGAGGGCAACACGAACCAATTGCTTCCCAAGGTTTCGGCCATGATAAATACCAACCCAAGCAGCAGGAGCATTCTCAAGACCTTCAGCAATGTCTTCAATGAAAATCAACTTATTCTCCCTTAAATTCTTTACAGTCCAGTCAAGGTATTCTGGATATATTTGATCCTTAAAATCAAGTTCAATAAACCCTTCTATTCTGATGCGCTTTGTGATGATTGAAAACAGGTTGTGAATCCCATCTGGTTCACTCAAATTGTACTGTGAAATCATGCCCGAAACCGCTACCCGACCATGGAGGTTCATATGCATCAGTACCTCGTCCAACATTTTTCCCCCAACATTGTCAAAGAAGATATCTATTCCCTTAGGAAAATACCTATTACATCGTACAATATTACAGTTGTTCAGTAATAATAATTGGGTGGCCCTTTTTTGTGTGTTTTTGTTTTTACTTATCACTTGATAGAACTTTAAATGAGCCAAATAGCTTTTATGATTAGTCCAAAGCTATGACTTTGAATACCAAATCATGTAAATATTTCATATATATATATATATATATACATATATAATGATAGTACCTTTTTAAGTTTGTAGCCAAATCAGAGCCGTCAGCATAGTTAAAAGCATCATCGAAGCCTAGCTTGCTCTTTAGTATATCGACCTGTAAATATATTCACACACACACACACACACACACACATATATATATATATATACATATTTGGTTTAAACCGATAATAATAATAATATAAAAAATATATATATAAAAAAAAGGGAGACCTTTTGATTAGTACTGGCACTTCCAACAACATAACAGCCCATCATCTTTGCAAATTGACCAACAAGTTGGCCAACCCCTCCTGCTGCTGATGAAACATAAACCACTTCTCCTCTCTTTGGTTTGCATACATTGTAGAACCCATGGTAGGCAGCTACTCCAGGCATTCCTACCATTACAAATTTTTCCTTCTTTTTTTAGTATTCAACAAAATAAAATACGAATAATTTATTGATCTAAATGTAAAAAATATTTATCAACATCTTTCAACTCCAAGTGTAAAAAGAGTTTCTCATAAGACTCAATTAGCCCGAGGTGACTTGTTTAAGGGATATAAAAAGGAAAAAATCATTAGGTCTGTCAGACACCCACTTAACCATCTCAGGCCAAATTTGGGCTGAGAACGATCCTCTACTATTCAGTGGCCCAACGAACGAACCACGAAAGTGTTAATCACGCCCTGGTTAAGTGGGCTTAATTCATCCACCAGACTGGGTTTCCTGTCTCCTTTAAACTCAAGAATACAGAGGTATGAGCCTATAGAACATATCCTGTTCAAGTAAGGTCATGCCATTACTCTTTCACGTCCCAAAATAAAACGTGCTCGTTTTTCTATTCTGTTAACGATGTGGGACACAGTAAGTAAGTAACAACTGAAGAAAAATATAATAATAATAAAAACGAAAGTACTACCTAGAATACCGGCATAGTAGGAAAGAGGCAGGTTCTTCTCCGAATGGTGTGTAATCTTGTATAGTCCCTGGGTATTATGAACAATGGTGTACTCTTCCCATCCAACTTTTCCCCACACGAAATCTCCTTCACTAAATGCAGCAGGGTCTCCTGATTTTATAACCTTCGAAACTCCATAACCAATGATTACAGAGCCAAGAGAAAACGGTGGGAGAACAGAAGCGAATTGATCATTCTCAGGTGGGAACATCAAGTGTCGTAAGTAAGGATCACAGGACAAGAAAAGGTTCTTTAAAAGCAGAGCTTTGGATCCATGAGGGATTTCGAAGGTTATGGAGTTTTTCTTCACTTCAAAATCACTCTCTTTCATGTATCCACTAACCACGTAGTTTTTCAACACAATCTGTTTATTAGGATAATGATGATGATGATCCATTCTCTGCTTTTTCTTTTCTTAATTACACTGTTTTAATTCTTCTTTCGTGATTCATTCATATATATATATATATACATATATATAGCTACAGGGTTTGAAATAATGCATATAATAAATTGTTTCTTGTAATGAAGCATCAAATTAAGTCCCAATCAATAGATTTTTCAAATGAAGAGTGAGTGAGTGGATTTGTATGTATATATATAATTTCAAAGAGATATATAATAGTTACTACTAATACCTGCCTTCAATAAGATATGATAACTTCCTTGAAAAGTTTGTAATAACTTGTCATGCATGATTAGCAGCAGCAATAATACAATCTTTTTTAACGCAGTACCAGGAAAAAGAAACGACAACAACAACAAAATATATATATATATATATATATATATATATATACTGGTGGTACATTTTGCAATATAGTTTATTGATTTCAAATTTTATGAATATATATTTATATTAACTATTAAATTAATATCATTCAAAAAAAAAAAATATTAAATTAATATTATAAAATTATTGAATGATATGATTATTCAATAGGTATATGAGATAATAAAAATTGAAAAAATTAAAATTTTTTAAAAGAATAAATAATTAAGAACATTATTTATAGTTATTGAACTAACTAAAAAAAAATGCATATCTCTAAAGTCAACAAATCCAATGTTTATAATTAATTGTAATATAAACAATTAATTCAAATAATTTCATAACTTCTTTATCCATCATTTTTAAGAAATTTTGAATAAATTATTTTTTAAGAAAAATGAGTTGACATTTACAAGAAATTAATGTGTAAAAAAAATAAAAATGGTTAAAAATAATATTAAAAAAATACCAAATTAAGATAAAAATAGACTTGAAAAGTCAATAAATAAATAACTAAATAAATAACTAAATAAAAAAGTCATTAAGCCTTAATTAAAATTAAAAGACAAAAACATCTTTAAAAGTTCAATTTAATTATAATAATGATAATAAAATAAAAGGTTAAAAGAAATAAAATTTATTAAGAATTTTTTTTTTTGATAAGCGGCATATTAGAACCAGAAAGAGGGAACAAACCCTACAATACAAAAGTAGAACAATAACAAACGACGCAAATAGAAAGCAGAAAGCTAAAAAAAAAAAAAAAGCAAGAAAAAACTAATCCCTAGTCGCCTGGATCAGCCTCCAAAGTAGCAGCGGGTAGACTATCCAGGTTGATGCGGCCAAAGACAAAAGACTCCTTGACCCATTTGGCTAGGGCATGAGCACACTCATTACAAGTTCTGGGGGCATAATTGATCATCCAAAAACACTTCCTGGAGAGCAGTTGCTTACCTTCTTCAATTCACGACCGAGCTCTCCAATCCACAAATCCTTTCATTCCTTGTAGAGCTAAAATAACATTAGCGGCGTCACCTTCAAAACATGCTTTATCAATTCGGAGTTCCTCAACGATCTTTAGCGCTTGGATGGCAGCTTTTGTCTCTGCACGGAAAGGATTAAGAGACTCAAAGCTGGTTGTCCAAGCACCTAGAATATTTCCAAATGCATTCCTCGGAATCACTCTTGTAACCATGTGACCATCTTTAAATGCGGCATCAAAATTGAGCTTCCAATATTCTCGAGAGTGGAGGCCGCCAGCGAGCAGCCACTGCATTTCTACCATTTCTTTTCTTGGTTGAGAATCCCTTTATCACAAAGCGCCAATACCTAATAGTAGAAGTATTGATGGTCTTAATGATTTCAGGCCACATCGGAATATCCTTTCCTTTCCATACGGAATTCCTATGCATCCAAAGTTGTTCAAAAGTCACCACAAGGAATACTGCCATCTTCCTTTTTTCTGCTGGAGAAACCGGGAAAGGATTAGAGTTACCAATGATTAGCTTGATCAATTGACAAACCTCCAAGTGATAAAATTACTCAATTCGAATCTGCTAGGGGGAACACCACCAAATGTGTTTTGTAAGTGGGCAATGTAGCAACAGATGTATTAAAGATTCTTGTGTCTCACCACAAAAATAGCAACAATCACCGATGTTGGGGACGAACTTAGTGATCCTGTCCAGGGTAGGAAATGCACCAGTGAGCATCTTCCATATTAGAAGACTATGTCTTCCATGTACATTAAGCTTCCATATCGGTTTCCACAAATCATGCTTGTTTGTTTACACATTCGCGATTCTCTTTTGGATGATGAGGTTGTATGCGGACGTGACTGTAAAGCATCCTATCATGGAGGGTGCCTAGATTAGTTGATCTTGCTCCGAATCAAGAATCGGGTTATCGGTGATGATGTTTCTAATGTGAGGCCACTATCGTCCATGAGATCTCGGACAAAAAAAAATATTCTGAGGCAGTTGGACTGAAGTTGGAATTCCGAAGCCATCCAGTTGATAAAGCCATGGGTCACCGACAATTCGGGACAAAGAGTGTGCTCCAACTTGAGTGTAACAGCCTGCTCTAAGAAGATCTAGGCTTTGCTTCACACCCCCTAAAATCCAAGAGGAAGACATTGTAGTACATTCCACATCCGGAATTTTCCTCCCACACAAATACTTTGCTCTTACTAGCTGTACCCATGTTTTTGGTGCGTTGGAGCAGATTTGCCATGCAAGTTTAGAAGTCATAACCTTGTTCAAATCCCTCATAGTGCGAATGCCTAAACCTCCCACCGACTTAGGAAGGCATATAGACTCCCAAGCAGTCAAGTGCAAGTTGTGTTTTGCCTCCTCCTTATGTCCCCAAAAAAACCTCCTTATCCTCCTATCCAGTCTATCCAAAAGGTGTTTTGGTAATGAGAAAATTTGCATCACATACCCAGGAATAGACTGGGCTACTGCCTTGATAAGCACCACACGCCTTGCCATGGATAAATTCTTCCTCCTCCACCCATTTAGTATATGCGCCAGATTTTCTTCAATATACTTAAAAGCCTCTGTCTTCGAGTGAAAGTTGCAAAACGACAATCCGAGATACTTGCCATTGTGTTCACATTCTTGCAGCTCCATCGGTTGACAAATTTGCGATCTCAGTAGCCTAGCCACATTTCGACTAAAATGAACCAAGGATTTCCCCCAGTTGACCTCTTGCCCCATCCATAAACTATACATATTCAAGCAATCACGAACAGTCGTTGCTTCTTTGATGTTGGCTTTGTAGTAGATTAAGAGGTCATCTGCGTACATTAGATGAGATATCTTAGGACTGGTACGAGACACCTTAACACCGGTCGGTCTGCCTTCCTCCTCTGCTCTAGCAAGGATACGGGACAATAAATCCGAGAAAATCACAAACAAGGCTGTGACAAAGGGTCACCTTGCCTTAAGCCTCGTTCGGATTTAAAATATCCCATTGGTGCCCCATTTAACAGGACAGAGTATTGAGTTGTTGTAACACATCCTGCAATTAAGTGAATAACCTGTTGAGAAAACCCTAGGCAGCCAAGAATTTTAAGAAGCACTCCCCACTCCACTCGATCATAGGCCTTAGCAAGATTCAATTTAATAGCCATGAAACCCCTCGATCCTCTTCAAGTGTTCATAAAATGCATCACCTCATGATTAACAATAGAATTATCGTTGATCACACGGTTAGGTATGAAGGCTGCTTAATTCGGATGTACAATGTCTTCAAGGAGATCCTTCAACCTCCAAGTTATAATTTTTGTGATGATTTTGAGAATCACGTTACACGGTGCAATAGGTCGATATTGCTCCACCTTGCATGCTTGAGAAGATTTAGGAATGAGAGCTAGAAACATGTGGTTGAAGGCAGTTGGAAGAGTTGCAGTTTGGAAATATTGTTGTACTTCTATAATAGTGGCGTCTCCGACTATGCTCTAGTATTTCTTGTAAAAGATGACACTCATACCATCGGGGTCGGGGCTCTTGAAGTTACCTATAGAGAAAATGGCCTTTTGGATTTCATCTCTGGCTGGGATTGCCGCCAACATCTCACTAGTTTCCAAGGAGATTTTGGGCAGGATATACTCCTGTATACAATGAGAGGAACTGGGGGATACACTTGTGAAAATATTAGTAAAATATAACAGGAAAGCATTCCCTATATCCCGTCGGTCAGTAGCCCAAGAATTGTCGGGGCTAAGGATGCGATGTATAGAGTTATACCTCCTTTGAGTGACTGTGGTAATGTGGAAACAATGGGATATAGGGAGTTTAGCAGCTGCATTTGGTCATCATTCGAGGAGTTGGAGAGAACCTCATCAATTAACTTCTTCAACTCACCGATTTTGGTTTGAACCCTTCCAAAAACCTCCTTATTGCATTTCTTCAGTTCCACTTTCGTATCCTTAAGCTTAGGCACAAATGATAGGCTAAGATTCCAAGCATGTTGAATGACAAGTCCCGTATCCGGATGAGTAGTCCACATAGTCTCGAACTTGAAGGGTTTGGGGAGTTTCTGAGTCGGTGGATCCGGATGAATGAGGAGAGCTTTGTGATCCGAATAATGCGCCGCCAAGTGCGTAACCGTGGAATTCGGATAGAGCAGCTTCCAGAGGTCATTTGCTAGGGCTCGATCGAGCCTTTCCCGAATATTCGCCGTTCTTGAATATTCGCCTTTTTTGACCTCTTATTGTTCCAAGTAAACATACCCCCAATATGTCCAGTAAAGCATTGTCATCTATGAACTTGCGGAATCCCCACTGCTGGACGAGGCATAAAGTTTTCCTCCCCGCTTCTCGGTGTTGTCTACTATAGTATTAAAGTCTCCAACCACCATCTAAGGGCCATTGAAAGCATCACCGATCGAATCTAGGCAATCCCAGAGCTGCTGCTTGGCAAGTTGAGTCGGAGAGCCATAAACAAACGACACTTGCCATGCGGTATTTGCAGGGGATTTGAAAATAACACCATTAATTACATTAATATTTTGTAGCGTAATTTTAATATCAATACAATCCTTCCAAGCTAATAAAAGGCCTCTAGACAACCCTTGGGCAAGCACAAAAGAAAAATCAGAAAAACAAAGGTACTTAACCGAGAGAACATATTTTATCCTCCAAACTACATTTAATCTCGGATAGAAAGACAATATCAATGTTGTGAGACTTAATAAGGTCTTTCAGGAACCTCATTGTCGCAGGGCTACCAATCCCTCGACAGTTCCAAGCCAAGCAAATCATAAAACCGTGGGAGGCTTGCTTAGGCTCGCCTCCTCGGCCATTTTGGATGTTTGGGTAATCTGTAAGATTCTAGTAACCGCTGCTCTGGTTGAGATTTTTTGGTTCAAACTTCCTCCACTACGTGCCATCTTCTTGATATGTATAAAACGACGATGATGAACCTCAACCCTCTCCTCCATGATGATTTCGGTAGGTACGGGGGGTAGTAGTAGCAAGTTCTCTTTGTTCCGCCCTGCATTGTGGATGACCAGTTTCGCCATTGAATCATTAACCACATCCGTAGTGATAGCCTGCAATTTGTTGGCTTGAAATTCCAGGTGCTCCATTCTCCTCTTTGAACATGGGGAACTCGCCTCTCATGCATACTGGGCTTGCTTATGGGTATTTGAAACACTAGAAAGGGGGAGATAGCTATGCTAAGTTGGGTTGGATTGGGTTGTGGGTCCGACTTGTGGACAAGAGGGACTCCATTGAGACTTAAGTTTGGGCCCAAGGTGATTGGGTAGTCATGTGTGGTGGGTTGGGCTTCGGATTCGTTCATAAAGTAGACTATGGGCCCGGTATGTGCCTTAGCAGTAGAGGTAAGTAACATGAGGGTTCTGAATAATATTTAGGTTAGGTATTTCAAGTTATGACGGGAAGATATTTGAGTCTGTAATTGCCTTGTGTGGAGGAGTTAACTTTGTAATGATGATTTCTTGGAGCGGTATACGAGGAATCAGGCATCCCTGAGATTTCTCCCAAGAATTATGCATGGGAGGAGGGGAATGATGGAAGTGGTACCTGCTGCGCCATCGGAGTGTACATTTGTTATACCTTCTTCCGCCATTGTGTGTGGCAGATTCTCCAATTCAAGTTTGGTTGAGAAGCTTCTCCAGTCACCGTCCGTTCTTTGTTTCCCACTGCCATGGAATGAGGTTCTCAGCCATGGTCTAAAAGGGCGTTCTGCACCTTCATGTGGTTGATGGGGACACGCAGCATGAGTGTGGTCGAGTTAACCACGGTTGTAGCGAAGTCGGAAAGTCGCTCATACTTATATTGAATCCTAAGCTTGGTTCCATCTTCTCTAGTAATGTTCGTACCAGTCTTAAGGGCTTTTTGTGTATCCACCAGTACCCTAATACGAAGAAACTTCCTCGCCTTATGTATCGGTTGAGAATCATCCGTAGTGAGAAATTTACCTATGTGGTCCCCTACACGTTTAGCATTTTCTGCATTAAAACGGTTAGGAGGCAAATCATGTACTAGAATCCAGAAGGGGCACAAGTTGAAATTTATTTCATTTAGTGTGCAGGAGGTTGGTCATTGTTGAAAGTTAAGGAGCACTCCTTTGATCGCCCAAGGGCCAACATTCAGAATTTTGTCCCGATCTTCAACTCTAGTGAAGGAGCACGTAACTATAAGCTTATCCAGTGCTTGGATAATGATATTCGTTCCTAGGTTCCAGGTTGCTTCTAGTACCTCTTTAATGGCACGAAAGTTGATATGCTTGGTAGTAATGAGTTTATCGACCAGAAGGAGGTCGTTGGTAGCATTGATGTTGTCGACATTAAAGCTTAGTTCCAGGTATGCCTCATCATTCATATTGTTGTTGTGGGTCATACTGCTGAAAGGTAGGTGGTTGAGGACTAGAATGGGTAGAGAAAAAGAGGTTAAAAGGTGTGTTAATAATGGCAAGTATTGTTGGTGATCAAATGGTATTCGCTACATCTGGAACTAGCAGGGAGGGCATCTCAGGAAGAGAGAAGGTAGAGAGAATTACTCCCTAGAGAGAGAATTCAGAGTAAAAAATTTATTAAGAATTAATGGAGAGTAAAACATAATTAAAAAAAAATTAAAAAACCCTAAAAGTTTAATTTAATTACAATCATACCATTAGAAACTTGTAATCTTATACATAATAGATATATATTATTGTCACGAAATCCTAAATAGTTCACCTAAGATTTGAGCGATTATTAAGTAGAGGCCTGAAAGTCTTTATTCAATATTCAATAATTGCGCTTTAAATCTATGAAATCCACTTGAAGTAAGACAAACGAACAATAATCATTGGGTTATAATATATACATAAATATATTCATTCAACCTCGGAGTCATTACTATTTTGATTGATTTAATTCTTGTATTGTGACAACACACCAAAATTTTTTTTTTTTTTTTTTGGTAATAAAAGAAGTTATATTAATAAGAAGAGAAAGACGAGGCCGAGAAAGAGTTAATAAGATACAACTACAATAATAAAAGTAGGAGGGGCTAAATTAAAAGCAAAAAGTTTAGCCATGGCCCTTCTTAACAAAAGGATAGATAGTAGCAGGACCATTAATATCAAAAGAAAGAAGCAGCTTTCAGTTGTTCATCAGGATCTTCGATGATGTTTAGACTGAAATCCTCAAATTTCCTCCCCAAAATTGCTAGGCTGTCTGCAATCGAGTTCCCTTCTCTGAAAGTATGTTGCAATGTCACTGAGGTCAGCCTCTGCATCAAAGATCAGCAATCATAGACAAGAATTTGATTGTGGAGACAACACACCAAATTATCAAGGCTAGAACTTTTGAATGTTATTATCCAATAAAAGCCTTCCTCTTCAAATTTGTAAAATTAATTTTTTTCCCCTAAAATATCTAATATAGCTATTTTACTTTTTCACTTAAAAAGTTATAAGTTCCAAAGATGTTAGAGGTTGAAATGTCTCAAATATTTTTTTAAAAATAATTTTATAATTGATATTATATAAGTAATTTTATAATTTTTGGGTTAGGGATCTATATAATTAAATAGATAAATAATTAGGTTTGATTAATTATTTTTTAGATGGTGTAGACACTGAAATTTTATTTATATATTTAAATAAATATTGAAAATATTGAAAGATTTTTCTCTTAGATGAGTGACACATGACAAACTAATAGTCATTGATTGTGATTTTCTTCATCTATAAATAGAGACCAAGAGAAGCATTCAAGTGAGGTGGAAATCGGAGGTAAAATCGGTGGTGGCAGAGAAAAAAGGAAACTTCGACGATTCCCTTCGGGGATCGTCCATAGTTTCTGGTGCACCCTCCTTCGAGATCAAGCCCCAAGGCTCTCGAGAAGTCAAATTCATTCCGAGATCAAGTCCAAAGACCATCGAAGAAATCAAATCAAATACGGATAGATCGAGATCAAGCCCGGACCCTCGAAGTTCAAATTCATTCCGAGATCCAGCCTAAAACGCCCCTCAGAAGAAATCAAAATCCATTGGATAGAGAGAAGCCCAAAATGCCCTCAAATCCACGATGAAAAAAATCGGCGGAGAAATATAAAGATTCGAACCCAACATCAAAATATATATTATCTTGTGATATATATATTTTTGATTATTTATTTTGCAGATAATAATCGAAAAGAAAAATTTGATTGTTCACAAATGGATTCAAATTGAGATTTTAAATACAATTTTTTAAATAGATATAGTCTAAATACTTTATAAAAAAAAATGGTAAATTGGTAAAATAGTCCTCAAATTATGGACAGTTGGTGAAATTGGTATGTTAATTAATTATTTTGTGAAATTAACCCTTATACTATATAAATATTGTGAGGTTGATCCTTTTATCTAAAAATTTATAAAACATCGGTTTAAGTTTTAAAAAAAAAATAAAATTTAAGGGTTTTATATTGTTACAATGTTTTAATATTATTGTTAATGTTACTGACTTTAATTATAATTATTTTTTTTTTGTTAAAAACCTTAATTATAATTTAATAAATTATGAATTCAATTAAAAGAAAAAATGACTTAAAAAAAAAAAAAGTTGAGGGACTCATTTTTGTCGGATGAGATCTACTTAAATACCATTGGAATTTGGGAAGATAGTTTTTTTTTTTTTTTTTCCTTTGTTGGAGTATTTATTATCATCTCAGTCAATGGCAGTGAAAAAAAAAAAAAAAAGAAATTACTCAACAATTCGGTTAAAAGAAAAGCATATTCTCTCTCTCCATTCTGTGTCTTTTTCTCAATTTTTGCTCTTATTTTCTTCTGATCATCATCGTCCATAACGACCTCGTAGAATCAATCATTCCAGGAAACGGATGAAAAAGCAGTTTATCAATTAAAGCCCCCTGGAAAACATAAAAAAGGTATTGAGAGAGGAAAAGAAAAGAAGGGATTTTTCTTCCCCTCCTTGAATTATGGATCTATGGTCCGTTCATGTGAAGAATTCAAGCAATTGGGCGCCCTTTCTGCTCACGAATTCAATTCCAGAGAAACCCATTTCCGTACGAAACTTGAGGAGCATGATGATGGGTTCTTCTTCGGGGAATTGGGGGATTCTTGAGATCAGGGTCCCAAAAAGAAAGAGTTTTGGACCTCACTCCTTCGTGGTTCGAGCTACTGGAAAGAAGAACAACAATAACAGTAATTCTGACAATTCTAATTCTTCTTCCCCTTCTTCTTCTCCAGGTACAAGATTCCTTTATTTTTTGTTATTATTATTACTTGTTTCACTCTGTTTTCTCTAATTCTTAGCTATGGGCATCTTCTTTCCTTGCTGATTTATGAGAAAATTGGGGAAATTTTTCTTTTAAGTAATTGCACAGAGTGTAACAATTCTACGGTCTGGGGATTCCGGTGGAATAATTTTGTTGAAAAGCAACGTGCGGTTGGAAGCCAACTTAGCTGTTAAACTCCCTCTTAGTTAAAGAAGGCTAAAGCTTTGGTTCTAGTTCTAATTTTGCCAAAAAAAAAAAAAAAAAAAAAAAGAGCTACTTGATTTAGTGCTTTTAGGGTGCATGGAATTTGAGCTTTTACTTATAATGGGTCTTAATAATCTCCTTCAAAAGTCGGCTTCTTTTCCCTAAAAGCTGAACAGGAGGGGTGGGAAGATTTCCTTGATACCGTCATCTGAGAGATGTTTGCTGCAAATGTCTTGGAAAATTGAAAGAGATCGTTTGAGCCCTGATATAAAATGAGCTGGAAGAAATTTTTAATTGAAGGGGTTTCTAAAAATAATTGAGGGAAAAGAAGATAAATAGAAACATTGGCATTTAGAATGAGACTGTGGCAATTGAATTGTTGTAATGTTCATGAGCTTCTAATAAGGCAGTTAGGGAGAGTTGCAATATAACAAATATACATTGCAGAAGGGTCAGATAAATTTGAGAGTTGCTCATTACAGTTGTAAAGTACGGCCTGTGGATAGGAGTTTTGCCAAAGTCTCGCCAATGTCTAACGTTTCAATGAATTGCAAATAAAAGGAAAAGGTAGTTGATCAATTTTCCCCTTTAGGTGGTTGTCAAATTGATGAGTAAATGTGCTCTGTTCACTGATGGACTCTCTAAATACTTTTGTCTTCTAAATATTTGATGATTGAAATACATGATATATGGAGTTATTGAAACCAGAAGTGCTATATAACTCTTCAAGTGGAGTAAAATAATGTAGGGGTAGACAACTTACGGTAATAGTGGGTTCGCTTAGCTCTTCTCAATGGCTGGTTTTCTCTCAATAATAGTTAGTTGGGAATGTGATGTTTTATACCTCACTCTAGAGCTTTTTTACTTACTTTTGTTCCTATTGAGTGCCTAGTAAGTAATATTTACTTTATGTGGATGCTAATGTTCATGTAGGAAATGATAATCAGTCAAGTGTTGAAGGAAATAACCAGAAAGAAAACAGTCCTTCTGATGGTAACAAATCAAAAGACACTGGCTCACAAAAACCGAATCGTAATCCATTAGACTGGAGAGAGTTCAGAGCTAGTCTTTATATTCAGGAACAGGTAATATTTCTCTTCCCCGTAGGATACATCATTGCCTGAATCTTTCTTGGAAATGCTAGAGATGAAAGTTGGGTGCTTTATTGAAATTCTGGAGTTATTTTAAATGCACAGAGAGAGAGAGAGAGCTACATGAGTAGTATTCATCCTTTCAAGATTGAAATGTTGTCTTTTAACTATAAATTTATTCATTTTTTCCAGGCAGAAATTGATGTTTCTGATTCTCAGAATCTAGATCAGACAGCTATGGTACCCAAATCTCTTCCTCTTAAGTGGGCACATCCAATTTCAGCTCCTGAAAATGGATGTCTTCTTGTTGCTACAGAAAAGCTTGATGGAGTCCGTACCTTTGAGAGAACTGTGGTTCTTCTTCTTAGGTCCGGGACAAGGCACCCACAAGAGGGGCCATTTGGAATTGTCATAAACCGCCCCTTGCACAAAAAGATCAAGCATATGAAACCTACTAATCTTGATCTGCAAACAACTTTCTCTGAATGCTCGTTGCATTTTGGCGGGCCACTTGAAGCGAGCATGTACTTGATGAGAGCAGGGGAATCTTCACTTGATGGTTTTGAAGAGGTGATTCCTGGTATTTGTTTTGGTGCTCGAAACAGTTTAGACGAGGCATCAGCACTGGTGAAGAAGAGTGTGCTAAAGCCTCAAGATTTTAGATTCTTTGTCGGGTACGCCGGGTGGCAACATGACCAGTTGAGAGAGGAGATTGAATCTGATTACTGGTATGTTGCTTCCTGTAGTGCAAACTTGATTTTTGGGAATTCATCATCTGAAGGTTTGTGGGAGGAGATTTTGCAACTGATGGGAGGTCACTACTCAGAATTAAGCCGCAAGCCAAGGCAAGATATTTAATTTAGTACTTTCTTTCTTTCTTTCTTTCTTTCTTTCAGATGGAAACAAAAAGGTGTACAGAGGATATGGTTGAGGAAATAATTATTAGTTTTTTCTTTAATTGGAAACTTTCTATTTTTATCCGTATGTAACTAAAAACACTTATTATCTTTAGTAGAAAGGTAAACTTTTCGAGGGGAGTTCCACCTTTTTTTGGGTACACATTTGAGACATTTGCATGTTTAGATCCAGGAGTCAAGGTTGTCCTTTTTTTTAAAAATAAAAATAAAAATTTAATGAATCAGTATCGAGAGGGAGACTCTTAAAACTACAGCATATTATGAGATGTGAGTTATGGCGTCTTGTATATTGTTATTATATATTACAGTTCTTTTCACTTCCTTTTAGTTGACAAGGTTAAATCAAAATTCACCCAAATTTTGTTTGACACTATTTGAAAATTAATATCTCATATTCAATTTAATTTAATTTTATTACATTGATATTAGTAGTAAAAAAATAATCTTTTAAATGCTCAGCAAGACAAACTACACTTTTTAAAAAACTAAAATTTCATTAATTTTTTTTTTTTTTTGTTTCAATAAAAGTGTATTAGTTGTAAAAAAATTACTAACGCCTAAACCTAGTGAAAGATGGAGTAATCAATCAAGGTGTTTGCTTTACTCATATTAACCCTACAATCTAATCTAAATAAGAAGAACTAACAAAAAAAAAAAAATTAATTACAACTGAATAATATATGAATGTTAAGCATTTGATCCATCTTCTGAAGGAAGAAAAAAAGACTTCTCCAAAATCATGTTAGTTGTGTGGGTGTTTATTCAGAACAAAAAAAAAAAATTACATTTTTACAAAGTTTGCGCATGCATTATTCTTAACTGGAAAGTTGAAATGCTTCCTCCCTGTACAATTTTCCCTTGTATATGTATGTGTATGTCCCAACTTGATTTACAACAATGGAGTTGCTCCTTACTCTCTCTCTCTCTCTCTCTCTCTCTATATATATATATTTATATGAATTGGAAGAGCCTTATATATATATATATATCCATCCTCTCTTCCTTTTAACCAGATCATATTTTGACCCTCTCTTCCCAAATTCAATCGGGAGGACAGCAAAATCTGCGCAGTTTTTTTTCTTTTTTTTTTTTTTTTATTCTTTCTTGACAAGAGCTCTTCTCTGTAATGGATTTCTGTTTCTCTGTCATATCAGTTCAATCTAGATCGGTTCTTGTCAAGACGTGATTTGCGTACTGCCTCTTGCATTTGTCTCTCATGCTCTTTTAGCATGTCTTCCATGTTTCCTCCAGTAGGCACCAGAGGGCCTGAGCAGAGGATTCTGTTTCTCTTGGGTACAACATAACCCTGAAACCAGAGGAATCTATGAACAAAATATACTCAAAAGTAGGAAAATTCTAATTTCTGTTTAAAGTAATGCATGATTCAGAAGGAATAACAAGCGTGAAACAAGGATGGATCGGTGTCATATTAACTTTTTCACCATTTCCATTTATGAGGGAAAGAAAAGCTTACCATAGATTCTTTGTTTGACGAAATGTCATAGTTTGGAACGTGAATGCTGTCTATTGTTCGAGAAGTTTGAGAAGTTTGTCTTGCCAGTCCTCTGTCTTGCCGAGAAGAGCTAAATGTCCTCCCTGGTATTACATGACCTTCATCTTCTTTCACCTTTTTAGTCCATCCTGCATTTGGATGAATCATTGAGTTTGACTGATTGTATCCATTCTTATTTCCTCTGCGTGGCTCGATTGGAAATCCTACTCCACTATCCTCTTGTGGGATAACTTTTACACTGGTTGACTTTGGTTGTCCCTGGGATATATATATATATAGTCTAAATAAGTCATAGTTTTGGGATAAAAAAGATTATTTTGTCGTTTTAATCATTGAATTATTTTCGATTAGTCAATTTAGTCTTTTTTCATCACTTTTGACTCTTTTTATTTTTAGACGATTTTAAACTAAGTAATTGATCACAAATCAGCTCATATGTCGAAACGTTTTTAGTTTGAGGATGAAAATAGTCAAAAATAAAGAAAAAAGATTAAGCTGACTAATCAAAAATAGTTCAAGACTAAAACGGTTATTAATCCTTCTGAAAAGTAAACCTGGAACAAATAGGAGCAAACCTGTCCGTGAGCCTTGCCATCTGGTGTTACAACTCCCTTTGAGTTTTTCGATTTCTTCTTTGTTTGTTCAGCTTCACCTCCTTTCACGCTTTCATCTTTTTGCCTGAATACAATGGAGCAGAATGTGAAATCATTGTACCAAAAAGGGGATTGAACCATATAATATCTGTACAGAGAGACAAACTGCAACGAGTAGCGAACAAGATCAACCAATGAAAGAAGTTCCCACAGGCTTCAAAATGTATACCTTCTGGCTTCCTCTTCCCGAAGTTTTGCATCAAGTTCCTTGCTTGGAGGATATTTTGGTAATGTACTCGGATCACAAGGAAGAGGCTTTGTAATAAAGAACTGAAAGAAAAATGTATAAGTAAGCAATTGAAGTTTATAATGTAGTCCTTAAAGGAAATATCTCTGTTTTGTGACAAGAAAGAATATCTACAAGTTTAAATCTTTTGCTATGAACCTAAGTGAAACAATCTCTTGAGGTTTGTTTCTCTCAACAAGTGCTTCTAAAGTACCTACTGTCCATTCATGAATCAGCAGTCTAAGCTTTGCTTTTAACGGATGATGAGATAGAAAGAAATCAACTTTTTTAAAGAATACCTGACTATTGAGCGCAGAAGTTGCTGTACCGCGCTTTTCTGGTTCAAAAGACAGGAGTGTATCTACAAGAGCAAAAGCTGAGGCAGGGAAGTCCTTGAAAGTATCAGGCAGACGTCGCCTATATAACTGCTGTGGTTTGAAACTGGTAGCATGTGGCAATTTTGATTTACTCCAATATTCCTCAGACGGTGAACCACATAACTTAAAAATTTTGTGTATTTGCTCCACCTATCATGTATTTTGAAAATAGAAAATAAATTAATTCAGTTCATAACCAAAAGCATCAAAATGAACAAAGAATCCGTTTCTATATGCTAATGATTGAAGAATTGAAAATGTGCTTTAGGTAAAGATAATGGTGGTTAAAAGTGGATTTATACTGTCAATACTCCTTATAGAAGATACCTACTTCTGTTCTTCCAGGCATAATTGGTTTTCCACCAAATAGTTCTGCAAGTATGCAGCCTGTACTCCACATATCTATTCCAGGTCCATATTCTGTTGCACCAAGTAGGAGCTCTGGAGCTCTGTACCAAAGAGTTACAACATGACTAGTTAATGGCTCGGTTTGATTGGGTTGCAAAAATGTAGCCAGACCAAAGTCTCCAATCTTTAAAACACCATTATTGTCTATTAAAAGATTTGAACCCTTGATATCACGGTGAAGTATCCCACGGCTATGGCAGTGCTCTAATCCTCGAAACATTTGCTGCATGTAGCATTTGACCTGCATCATCCAGGAGTCAAAAAAGTACAAGAAAGATATACAAGAGGAAGTAGAGAGGAGTTGGTAGTTTATAACAACTCTGCCACATGCGATCCATTTCTTCATCTGTATGCAGTTTTTGCACCAACTATGGTCTTTTTGCAACTATTTACAGATGAAATGTGCATCTCCAGGAAATGCCAGAAAACCTGTAGCTAGGCAGGATTAGGAAAAAAAAAAAAAAAAAACGAATACCTGTGGTTCAGTAAAGGTCACTCCAGGTGAAGCTGCTAGTCCTGCTAGATCATGTTCCATGTATTCAAATACAAGATATAAGCTGCCTGAGATCCTAGATGTGACCAAAGCCTCAAGCTTCATGACATTTGGATGATCAAGTTTCCTCAATACACAGATTTCCCTTGCCATGAACCGAACACTTTCTGGATCCATGTTAACAAACCTTACTTTCTTCATTGCAACTATTTTATTCGTTGTAAGGTCACGAGCCTTGTAGACACTACTATATGTTCCTTGGCCAATCTGATCAAGAGAATAGCATCTAAAGGTTATAACAGGAAGTAAAAAACCATTAAAAGTTCAATCATTAATTTATCTTGGTTCAAATGAGAGCAGATATGAATAATTCGTGAGCATTTCACCCCTAGGGAAAAAGAGAACTAAAATTCTATAAGGCTCCCAAACCATCCAAACTCATATCAGAATTTTAGATAACCTATGATTATGAACATATACTTGAAAATCACTGCAAAGATATTATTCACATATATAGCATGAAAAGGATCAAATGGAAGGGAAAAAACGTGTACCAGAAAGCCTACATTGTACTTCAAAACCACAGCCAAAAATATATTCTAATCCATGGAACCAAAAGAAGTGAAATTCTTTTAAAAATCAGACTATTTCTTAAGATTGCATACTCTACCCTGTTCATTTCATTGGAGCAGATAGTACTTTAAATGTTGATTCTATGTATATATATATACTTAATACCAAAAGTGCGAATGGGATAGGGGGCATGCAGATTTACATTTTCTTCCTTTTTCTTTTTACAAATTTGTTCATAATCAACAATTATGCTCAAATTATTTTAGTATTGAAATCTAGAGCTGACAAAACATAATCTTATTTAGAAAGAAACCAGAATCTGAAGGAGATAAGAGGCTGACTTTGTGTAATTTTTCAAATGATTCTGCACTTCGAGGAACCCAACCTTGAATGGCTTCTGCAGCAACTGAAGTTAACCATGATGGCCATCCAGCTGCAGCCTGCTCACCCTTGGCACCATGCGGCATGCTAATCATCCTTGATGCCGTTTGTTTTCCTCCATTTGTTCCCATATCAGTTGTGCTCCGCTTATAATGACCATCCTTTGGCCTCTCCACAATTCTTGTTTTTCCACTACCTTCAAGATTTCCACCCCTGAGAGAACCACTGAGATTAATATTATTATTATTATTATTATTTTATTATTTCCTCCCCTGACGGAACCACTAGAAAGTTTTCCTGCCCTCACAGAACCACTTGAAACATTTCCTCCTCCTCTAATAGAAACATTGACTGGAGATGCTCCATTAGATTTTATATTGACAGACTCTTCATGCTTGGAGGTATCAATTCCTTTTGCTATGATGACATTATTATCTCTACTCGACGGAGCAACCACAGGTACCGAAGTTACAAGCTGATTTTGTTTGTCTTTGTCATTTTCAGCACCTGGATCACTACCATGTCTGTCCTTTGAGCAAAGGCAGCCCATTGCCCTTTACAGATAACCAGGGCCCTGATATGAAATCATCATATAACAACCATGCTCCTCAAATGACTTCAATCATCAAATATCCTTTCCCAACAATGATCATGATATTTATTTGAATCCCAATTCAATTCTTGAAATATGCAGCCGAATTATGTCTACAATCAAATCTTCTTGATCATTTACCCTTCTTCTTTATACAAATAAACCATTCAAAGGGACGAAAATTTTTCCCCAAATAAATTAACCACCTCTGGATATATCTATCAATCGTGACAGAAATCAGCAAACCCGGATTTGGAATTTGAAGCCACAAAAAGGCACAGGGCAATCTTCAAATCTTTTTGTGAAGAAAAATAAGAGCCAAACTAGCAGAACAGAACTCAACGATGAGGCAGATTCAATTATATTCAAATACATGCAACCTACAGGAAGATTTTCAATTTTGAAAAGAAAACAAAAGAACAAGAAAGAAAGAAAGAAAGAAAGAAAAAAAGAAGAGAAAAACAGAATCCAAATAACACGAACCAAACAAGATTTGAACAACAAAACACCCAGACCAGAAATCCAGCACAACAAGCATTTGCTGATTCAAAGATTTTAAGCATATGCATACATATACATACACATTATTTGTGGATATGTATATAGACGGTATGCAGCTCCATAAAGATGCAGGAATTCTGGTCAAGGTTGTTAATAGGTGCCTAAAGGAAATTCTGTCTTTCCTTAGACAACCAAAAAAAAGGAGAAAAAAAAAATTATTTTTTGAACTTTTACTATATAAAAGAATTATGCAATATGACCACAAATTAAAACCAAATGTCGAACAGAAACTCAAAAAAAAAAAAAAAAAAAAGGGATAGAGAGTTTTTCTTTATTGAAGACTTTTGATCACCTAAAAGAAGACAGAAAGAAAAAACATAAGGGGGTTGATTTGATCAGCTAAAAATGCGAGTAACCATTGGTTTTCCTAAAGGGTATGTCGGGGAGAAATTTTTCTTTTTTCTTTTTTCTTTAACTCAACCGTTTCTGCTAACGTTTGAAAACAAAATATTCTTAATCTTATGAAACAGAAACCAGGAACGTACCTTTACAGAAACGGTAAAGAAGAAGAAGGAAGAATTTCCATGAACCCCTTTTATAATTCCTCAGCTTACTTTTGCTCCACAGATATCCTCACCAATGTGCATTTTTCTTTGCGTCTTCTCAGACTCCATCAATTTAATCTGCTGCTATTTTTCTTGTATTTTTTCTTTCAGAAATCAAAGATCAGGTCTTTTTATCTGACTTCTCTTGGACATTCCATGAAGAACAAGTAAGAAGAATCATTTGAAAGCTGGAGGCCGTCGAGACGTGCATTGCAGTAAGTTCAAGTAAGAGAAAGAGAAGGACACACAGTAGAATGCCACGTGGAATCAGAATCGGTTTTTTTGTGGGTCCGTTTAGAATCTGAGCTGTAAAAGGGGTTTGGGCCTTCAAAGGCTAAATGGATATTATACATCTGGGCCATCTCACGGGCATGGGACGTTTACATGGTTAGTTAGTACCTACTAGGATGTCACTGAAATGTGTTAGTGTATGTTGCTTTTATTTTTATTGAGAGTCTATTTTGCCAAAGTAGACTCTCAATTTTTTAACAAAATATTTAAATTTTTTTTTTTCTTTTTAAATTTATTTATAAATTTTAATTTTTATAATTTTCTAATAATAGTAATTCATAAATTTATTTTTTATAATTTTCATAAAATGGTTATCCCGTTACGGGTGTTTGACGCCCAGGGCAAGACTGGAGATGATATGTCAAGAGTTGATTGGTTTCACTTCCCCTATCTCAAGCATTTATAGGAAGTCGCATGAGTGTCAGTCTCATTTTATTAAATTACTTAATTCAAGAATATAAAAAAAAATCTTAAATTAAAATTACTTAAATATATATACACAAGTTAAAAAAAAATTAACTTTACATTAATATATAAAATATTATTTTAATATTATAATTTCAATTGATGTTTACATTACTTTGTTAAATATAATACAAGTATAATAATAATTAATGTTTATGAAAATTATAAAAAATAAATTTATGAATTACTATTATTAGAAAATTATAAAAATTAAAATTTATAAATAAATTTAAAAAAAAAAAAAAAGAATTTAAATATTTTGTTAAAAAAATTGAGAGTCTACTTTGCAAAGTAGGACTCTTATTTTTTAATAAAATATTGAGAGTCTACTCTTGGCACAGTTCTTTTTTTTTTTTAATAAAAAATTGAGAATCTACTTTGGCAAAGTAGACTCTCAATATTTTATTAAAAAAATGTAAGTCTACTTTGCCAAAGTAGACTTACTATATTTTAAGGAAGTAGACCAAAAGCATACCATTTTTTGGGAATAAACCCAAAAATCACCACATTTTGGGAATAAACCCATGGGACACATGGTTAGTTAGTACCAACTAGGATGTCACTCAAATGTGTTAGTGTATGTTGGTTTTATTTTTTTTTTTCTTACCTCAAATTCACATTTAGACTAATTGGGTCTGAGCCGGGTTGGTCTCTTGCGGGAGGAAAGTCTGGCCCCAAATTTTAAACAGATGCATATATGAGTGGGAGTTTGAACCCTCAACCTCACTTAAGCTAGAAGAGCTCATTATCAGCTCACTTACGTCTTGAAATTGTATGTTGGTTTTATTATTTAGTTTTTTTTTTAAGCGTTTTATTAGTGTATGTTGGTTTTATTATTTAGTTTTATTATAGGTAAAATAGTCTTTTAGTTCTTTTATTTTATTTTTTTTTTTCTCTTGTAATTTATTATTCAATGTTACAAAACTCTAAACAATGTTTTCTTTTTATCGATTCTCTCAATTTTCATATGGTATCAGAGTTTTATGGAAAATTTTATGGGAGATTTTGTTTTTTGTTTTTCTTCTTTAATAGTTGGAAATTTGTTGAGCTGAAAAATCTCAACTTTTATAGCCACCGGCACCGAGGGTTGCCTTGAATCATTGTCACGCCGTTGACAGTTGGTTGTTTATTGATTTGTTTGTTTTCTCAACTTTTAGTTAAGGTATTACATTTATCCATACCCATGAATACAATACATACTTTTCAATTACTGAAGAGCATGCTGAGCAAAATGGATAACATGAACAAGAATTTTCTATGGGGGCTTTGACGACAACACCAAACATCATCTACACCTGAAATCATGGAGGTACAAAGCAAAATGGATAGCATGAACAAGGATTTTCTATGGGGCTTTGACGACAACACCAAACATCATCTACACTTGAAATCATGGAGGTCCATCTGTACGCCTAAAGAAAATGGAGGTTTGGAGTTGAGAATGCTTGTTGATATTAATACAGAGCTATTATCTAAATTGGTTTGGGAAGTGAATAGCAACTCAAGTAAACCGTGGGTTAAATTGGTAAGGGCAAAATACTTGCGTGGGAGGAAACTACTGGACACCCATCTTACACATCAAGCTTATTCATGGTTTTGGGGTGGAATCAAGGGGTGCTTAGATATGCTGCGAAAAGGGAGTTGTTTCCAGATTTGTACGAAGTCGACAATCAGAATCAGAGAAGATCCTAAGCTGCCATCAATTCCAAGATTCTGTTTGCAAGAGGTTTCACAAATCCCCCCACAAATGGTGATTAATGGAACGTCAAGAAGGTTCAAAGGATCTTTAACCCTCAAATCAGCAGAGTCATATTGGTGATACTTTGATCCTTCCCTCAGAGCAAGACCGTTTCATATGGGTACCCTCCACGTCAGGGATACATACTGTAAGTTCTACTCATTAAAGACAAAGTTACGAATCAGCTACCTCATGTTCGGAAGTTATGGAAGTTGATTTGGTCTTCCAACCTACATGGAAGACATGCAATGCTACTTTGGAGAGCACTCTCGAATAATCTTCCAACCCTCGATAGATTGTGCCAAAGGATGCCAATTGCTTACATCAATTGTTATCTTTGTGGGTAGGCTTTGGAGTCAGTACATCATCTTGTGTTACAATGCCCGATCAATAGAATAATTTGGAGGCAATCACCTTTGGGGATCAAATTTGAACCGTTCCTACAGTTTGATACCTCGTAGTGATTCAATATCATATTGGGGATGCAGCGCATTTTTAAAAATGGTAAAAATGGTAAGATGTTTATCAATGGTAAGGTTCATGGTAAAAATGGTAAGTTTTGTTCAAAAAATGGTAAGATGCTTATCAATGGTAAGGTTCATGGCAAAAATGGTAAGTTTTGTTCAAAAAATGGTAAGATGCTTATCAATAGTAAGGTTCATGGAAAAAATGGTAAGTTTTGTTCAAAAAATGGTAAGATGTTTATCAATAGTAAGGTTCATGGAAAAAATGGTAAGTTTTGTTCAAAAAATGGTAAGATGTTTGTCAATGGTAAGGTTCATGACAAAAATGGTAAGTTTTGTTCAAAAAATGGTAAGATGTTTATCAATGGTAAGGTTCATGGCAAAAATGGTAAGTTTTGTTCAAAAAATGGTAAGATGTTTATCAAAATTGGTAACTTACCATTTTTTGTATCAAACTTACCATAAAATGGTTAAAAATTACTACTACAATATAATATTATTATTTTATTTTATCAAAATTTGTTGGCTATTGAATAGGTCATTTTTTATGACATGTCAAACATAGAGAATGTCACATCCCCCATTAACTTGTTAACCTACTATTAGAGGTTACCAAAATTCATTTGTCATTTATTTATTGGTTTGGTACATGGTTGCATTGGATGCAATCCTTTGATGGATTGCACCACAAAGACAATCCTATGCATCCTTATTTGCAATAGAGAAATTTGAGAATTTGAGATTTTTTATCGTGCACCTATATAGACAACGCCACATGTAAATAATTTTTCCGACTTTTCAATATATATATATATATATATTATATGTCACTCCGCCAAATCGAACATAATTGGCCTCAATCCAAAATTAATCGGTGAACGTTTGAGATTCTAGAAAAGATACCTAAGTTAACTATAAGTACTTAGACTTATTTTTATATATTTTTACACATTCACTTAACATATCGATCTGAGACGAGATATCACAAATAAATATATATATATATATATATATATATATATATTCTTGAAGAGACAGGTCAGGTTCAGTGTGATAACTTCCAGTATGTCGGTGAATAAGATGGTGCAGTGTTGTAATAATTATCGCTAATATATTCTAATCGTGCTAAAATTTTGTTTCTTGGAAAAAAAAGAAAAAAAAAAACCTTTAAAGTGAAGGAAAGGGAAAAAAAGAAGATAACTAAAATAGAGCAGAGAGGATATATATACGATGAGGAAAGAAAGTCCAAAAGTAGAGAGCATTGCCAACAACATTCGTCACCGTTTCGGGTTTGGCTCTGCATGCCAACACGTGTTGCCTTTATTCTTTTGCATGGTGTTTTGGTGTTGATCTTCTAGCACTAAATGTCAAGCCAACATTACTATTATTAACGCTTATCACAATTTTCTCTTCCTCCTTTTTATTCCTGGTGGTAGTATTCTTCTTTCTTTCTTACTTTCTTTCTTTATATTTATATATATATATATATATATATGTCTATTTCATCCATTTTCTTTCTTGAATCTTGAATCTTGATTTTGCAAGAAGGAAAAAGGAAAGCTTTTTCTTCCTTTCTTTTCTTTCCGCTAGCTATCTAGCTTTATCAACATAGAGAGATATATATACTGTATGCTAATAAATTATAAGGATTATATATATATATATATATATTATATAAATGGATCTGTTCAATTCATTTCTGAATTTTGTGGTGCCACCTGCAAGCATGCTGATGCTTGCTTTTTCATGGCCAACTTTGACTTTCATATATGCTTGTGAATGGGTCTACAATACTGTCTACAGTGAAGATATGGATGATAAGGTCGTCATCATTACTGGTGCATCTTCCGGAATTGGAGAGGTACATATACATATACATACTTATATATATATATATATCCTTGTTCTAGCTTAGACTTGTATATGATCATCTTTTGGGTTTCTGTCTTTCCTTCACTTTTCAAATATAGGATTGTTATTGGGGTTCTTTAATTTCTTTTCGCGCGTGGGTGGGTCTTTTCCCTTTTTTTTTTCGCAATTTAGTGTTTAGAATCAGTAAGGATTAATTAGGATATTTTTCAACCTATAGAGTTCCAAAAGATGAGGAAGATTTAATTGGATTAGCCCCGAGGTTTAATTTAAAGTCAAAATTATAATCAATTAATATGAGTAATTTCAACGGTTTAAGAATACATACTACTCCTCTTGTATTTTTTACATTTTTTTTTTTTTTGGAAACTAAAAGGTCAAAAGTCAAATTAATGTCAAAGATATATATATACATATATAAAACATAATACAATAATAAAAAAAAAGATTTCCTTCACTCGTCATAAAAAAAAAAAAAAAAAGGAAAAAAAAAACAAGAAGATGCTGAAATGTGAAAACCGTATCATTTTGGAATTAATGGATAAGGGTATTAATTATGAATCATAATTAATTTTGGGTGTATTTTTCCATTGGTAATTCAAGTGTTGGAGCAAATTAAGTATTGATCATGACATGATATATATATATATATATATCCAGAATTAATTAGTGATACGGATGGTTTGGTTTGTTTTTGTTTTTTTTAATGTTAAATTATGATTAGCAAATTGCATATGAATATGCAAAAAGGAAAGCCAACCTTGTACTTGTGGCACGAAGAGAGAACAGATTGCGAGCAATTAGCGAGAATGCTAGACATCTGGGTTCAAGACACGTGGCTATTATCGCTGCCGACGTTGTCAAGGAAGAGGACTGCAGAAGATTTGTCAACGAGACCATTCATTTCTTTGGTAGGTAATAACCCGTCGTAATAATCTTTTTTTCCTGACAAACATAATAATATTATATTTACATACATATAATATATATATATATATATATATATATATATACAAAACTGATCAAGGGCAATGAATTGGATTCTTGTTTATCCTTTTTGGAAATTCAAGATTACTCCTTTTTGGCAACTCAAATGATTCGATCTGCTGGTTTTGTAGTGGACCATCTGGTAAATACAGCAAGTTTGGGGCACACTTTCTATTTCGAGGAAGCTACAGATTCAAATGTGTTTCCCATTTTGTTGGTAAGACATTTGTAACTCTATTGATGATGTTTTTCTTACTTTTTTTGGAAGAGGGCTGTCTAATTAATTAATTAATTATATTTTCAGGACATAAACTTTTGGGGAAATGTGTATCCTACGTATGTAGCTCTTCCGTACCTACGGGAGAATCGGGGACGAGTGATAGTAAATGCATCGGTCGAGAATTGGTTGCCTTTGCCAAGAATGAGTTTATACTCCGTGAGTGTTTTACTACTTATAATTAGAAATAAATTGCTGGTAAATCATCTGTCTAGCTAGCTCTTCACTTATGAATTTTGAATATATGTGTGTATATATATATATATATATATATATAGGCGGCTAAATCAGCACTCATCAACTTTTATGAGACCCTGAAATTTGAGGTGAAGGATGAGGTAAGAATAACGATTGCAACACACGGTTGGATGGGAACTGAAATGAGCCGTGGCAGATTTATGGTTGAGGAAGGTGCTGAGATGCAATGGAAAGAAGAAAGAGAAGTGAGTTTCTTTAAATTTTTTCTGTCCATCTTTTCTCTTATCATTTTTGTTGGAATTGCTCATTTTCCAATCTCGGATTAGGTTAGGTAGAAAAGAGAGAAGTAGACTTCTCTTATAAAAAGAACTTTAAGTTCTCATTGGATATCAAATATTCAACTTAAGAGTTTTAGGAATTGGTTATTCTTAAATCTTATATAATTCTCATTGGGTGAGAGTTAAATACTTTACTCTAGTTAAAGTTTCTATTGGATGAGAGTTAAAGTATTTTTCCTTGTATTTCTTGGGATATTGAGGAGAGAAATTGTATGATTGTAATAATTTTTCACATAGTGCATTCTTTTCATGTACCCTTGATAGCCCTGGTGGTTTTTCTCCTAGTTCGAGGATCTTTCTCTACTTCTTTATTTCTTGCATCGATTTTGGAGAGGAATTTGAGTGTTTAAATTCCTAACAATTTTTACGTTTCTTTTGATTCAAATCTTGTAACTATTAATTATAGGTGCAAGCATCTGGTGGTGCTGTTGAGGAATTCGCCAAGTTAATAGTTTCCGGGGCGTGTAGAGGAGATGCATATGTGAAGTACCCGAGTTGGTACGACATTTTCTTCTTATATAGAGTGTTTGCACCTAATATTCTGCACTGGACATTTGGCTTGCTTTTATCGAACCATGGTGGAAGAAAGACTTCCTTCATCGGCACTGGTAGACCACTTTTGGAAGCATCTCCTCCCCGGAAACTTCTTGGTGGTCCTTCTTCTCCGGTCTCCTCCTTCTTCCAAGCTTCTCCTCAACACCAGATTAGATCTCTGGAATGAAGTAATATTTGTTACTGCAGCTTAACGAACATGTGGATGAGTGGATGGATCGACCTCATTTTTCATTTTTATGTTCTTTTTTTCCCTTTTTTTCATGTCTTGTTTGTTAAAAATTGCAAATGTTGTTCATTTTAGGGTATTCTCTTTCTTTCTCCTAATAAAACATGAGTTGCCTACATGAAAAATTATATATTAAATTAGATTAAATTGTTTGGTACGACTTCTTTTACTTAGTTGTTGTTTTATTAAGAGACTTGGGTTCGATTTATATTAGGGACGCTAATTTGATGTTTTGACTGTAACGATTTTCTCAGTCTAAATGAATTAATTAGATTTAAGAAAAATTTATGAGATTCCTTGTTTAAAATAATAAATACATAAACATCTCATCATTGCATGGTTACTTGATACAGAGTATTACATTATAGAAGTGATGGCTCTCTGCCTTTGGAAGAGCATTTCTTGGTTTATTGTCTTCTCTTACAAGCTCCGGCAGGCGCAGTCTTTACTCGATTGCGCAATGGATCATTATATCAAAGATAATCTTCAACTGAAATATCCAATTCCGAAGGTTCAGAATCAGCAGCAGCAGGAGGAGGAGGACGAGCAATATTTAGTTCCTGCATGTATATTGGCGGAGAATGTGCAGTTTGTTTAGCTATAATTTGTGCATCGACAGCCATGCCAGCATCAGTGGCTGCCTTCTGTATAGACCTGGGAGACATACCTCTCTCAACAACCCCAGCCGGCAACACCAACGGAAAGAAATTAAAATTTTTAGGTGAAGTTTTTTCTCGCAAGCAATAATAAGCAATGTCATGAGCTACCGCTGCAGCTTCCGGTGCAAAGTAAGATCCCAACCACAACCTCTCTTGGGAACCGGGGACTCGAATCTCCGATACCCATTTCCCCCATTTCCGTCTCCTTACTCCTTTATATCTCTGCATCTGACTCTGAGGTCCGGTTGAACTTGGACTGCTGCTACCACCTTCATCTGATGAGCTGCTCATTTCATTTGAATTTTCAGCTGAATAAATTAAAAAGATTGGTGCAAAGTTTGGGTTATTTATAGGTTGAAGAAATGAGAAAGTCAATGGCCAAATTGGGGGGTTGAATTGCTTTCAAGGTCAAGATTTTCCATGGTCAGAGTTCATAGGTTAAAAAGAAAAGAAAAGAAAAGAAAAATAAAGAAGAACGTGGGATTTTGATTTGGTCAGTAAATGTTTTTAATGACTAGAAGAAATATGTGTCATCATCAACTTGCAGTTGAAAAAAGTTGTTTTCGAAATGCATTTAATAAAATTGCGATGAATGGAAATAAAAGCCTCTCATTGAATTTTAGGACGTCTTTTTTAAGTAGTAGTTTTTAATTAATTGCAAAATTATTTCCTTTTCTTTAATTAAAACCGTCTTTCACTTAAAAATTTAAGCACGTGTTTTATTTTTTCCATTCCTATTCACTATAAAGTAATGGGAAATTTATCAACACATATTGGCCCAAATGGAAGGAGTTTGGTTCTCATTTGTAAGGTCTCGAGTTTAAAGCATACTTATAGAGAGATAAGTGTAAGGTGAGCTTTCCACTGTTCAACAGAGGTCCAACACGACTCACATTCGATGTAGTTAGGGTCCAAAATGATTACCAGACAAGAATAAATTACCAAAAAAAAATGAAAATTCTTTGAGTTTTTTGTTTTTTTATTTCTTCACTTGTCATTAAATAACATTTTATACTTTTATAAAAATTTATGTGTTATTTAGTTTAAAATATTAAAATTTTTTTATAAATTAAAATATCCTTTTGAGTTTACTTTTTTTTTCATTAATGCACTTTTTAAAGTGACAAGTTAAAATATATATATATATATATATATATATATATATGATATGTTGTGACTTAACGTCTTATATTGCATATCACTTGTTATTAAGTAAGAACTTGAAACTTTTTGACGGTTTAACTACTATTGATTAATTACTATTGATTAATTATAATTATTCTATATAAAATAATGAAAATTTTATAAATATTTTTTTAAGAAAATAAAACATCAATTTAAATTTAATTTTTTTTAAAATTGTATTTTCTTTTTTAACTCATCATATCAGATATAAGAATTTTTTTCTTTTTTTTCTAAGTCTATATATTTAAAAAAGAAAATACATTCTAAATATTTTGTCTTATTTTTAGGCATTCATTTGTGTATATATATTTTAAAAATAAAATTCCAATTATCAAAAAATATATTTGAAAAGTTCTTAAATATGAAATTAGAATATTTTACTCAATGACTCGAATAAATTAACCCGGTAGTTTGGGGGAGTTGGTAAGAGAACTCCTAATGCTTCCTCCAGGGCGGATGGTCGAGGGTTCGAATCCCTTGGGGTGGTTAGCGTCATGTTAAAAGTTTTGGGTTAAGTCCTAACCCTCGAGTATGCCGAGTCCGGATTAGTCTCACCGAAAAGGTGGGACACCAGATACCCCAAGTGGGTATAGAAATTTGACTCGAATAGATTTAAAATTTATATTATCAGATTTACAATTAAAGGAGGACAAAATTACCCAAAAAAACAAAAAACTAAAGGAGAAAAAAAGGGGAGAGTTGTTTTATAATTGTCAACTGAATCCACATTGGTCAATTAAATCGTATTCACATTCCACCGACCTGAATTTTGTAAAACACTTGTTTACTAAATTTTGAAACAAAATAAAACAAAACACAAAAGTCTTTATTACCATTAATAATACTAGCATTACTACCTAAATCACGTTTACATATTTTGATTAAAACTACAAAAGATTTAATGTCCTTTCAAGACATAAAAGATGAGATAAAGAACTCGATTTATATCTTCTACAGCATCCTGATAACACTCAAAAATAATGATTAACAAAAAAAAACACTCAAAAATAATAATTGTAAGTACTATTATGACATAAAAAAATTCTATGAAATTAAACCCTAAACTCGAGGTAGTAGCTTTATTGACTTAATTGAGATTAAGAGTTTAAACTTCGATTTATATATATATATATAACTATTTAAAATTTAAAATTTGGGGTCAGAGCTTTTTCTATAAAGGCCCAACCCTAGTTTAAAGATATGTGTTCTCTCATAATTTGATATCCATCTAGAATACATTGTTCCCTAAAAAACAAAGAGAAAAAGAAAAAGAAAATTGCCTAAAAATAAGATGGAGTAATTGGTGAATTTAGTCTCAAATAAATTTATGTTTGACATATTTTTTTGACTTTTAAAGTCTCAAACATTTTTACCTAAGACAACTAAGGTTCTTCTTCACAAATTTCATTAAATTGTTTTTAAAATTTAACCATTTGTGTGATTTTAGTCTATTAAATAAAGGATAACTAAGTCACTTCACATGAAATATCTACAAAATTAGAGTAAAAAGGGTTGCAACACTCACTCACAAAATATTTTCAAAAGAGTAAAGCAATATATATAAAAATATATTTTATGTAAAATGACTTGATTACCCTTTTTTTATTCAATAAACCACATAAACCGTTAAATTTTAAAATATTTTGACAAAATTTGTGAAAGAAAACCTTAGTTTTTAAGTAAAAAAGTTTGAGACTTTAAAAGTTTTAAAAAAACACTTTAAACTAAACTTGTCATACATAAATTTATTTGTTTGAGACCAAATTAACCAATTACTCAAATGTGTAAGATTTACAAAATTGGAGATAGCTTAGTTGGTTTGGCCTCTCTTAGGTGTCTCACCTAACTTGCCAAGTAAGACACCGGAGTTTGACATATAGGGACGACTTTATGCCGCAATTTCGGTTAAATGCTGTAATCTTGAAAGTTTGATTCCATGGATTCTTCTCAAATTAGTCGATAAGAATACTAGATTAGAAAAGAAAAAAAAAATTACAAAATAGTTGGGTCGGTGCTCCGCTGGATATCATTTCATAAGTGATTCCAGATTTTCTTGATTTAGTATAAAATAGCTGCCAGGGTTGACACATTCTTCTTCTACTTCTTATTCTTCTTATTTTGTGTCAAAACAAACCAAAGAACCACTTACTTCATCTTGTGGTTACATTTTTTTTTAATGAATTCACCGACCTTCAATAGCGGTCCTGGTTAGTCAAAAACGCTCATGAGTCCGCTTTTGTATACGTAATCGATGATCCATTTTATAGTTTTGTCTGCATATTAGACCAAATTCCTATTTCGACTTTTGTTTTGTTGTTAGAAAATAACATTTAAATTATTAACCAATCAAATAATTTCTTATCAAAGTTTGTTTCGAAGGTACAAAATCTTTTAAAATATTTGTTCAATAAAAATAAAAACATATGATAATTCAGTTAATTTAAAAAAAAAAAAAATAGTGTTATTATCTATTCGTTTAATTAATATTTATAATTTCGTTTAAAGTACAAATTATAATTTAATTTAAAAAATTATTTCAATTATTTAAAGTGCGTAAAAAAAAAGTGTAGTTTTGTTTGTAGCAGTCTCACTTATGACTTGAAGGTCATAAATTCAAGACAAACTAAATGTTAGCATTTATAAACAAATCCTTGAAAGCAATGATATCATACAATTCATGATGTCCAAGAACTCTTGAATTCCCTCCTTGACCTAGAGGAATCTGCACCAATTGAAGTGAGTGATTTTATTCCCTGTACTAAGGAGAACAAAAGCCATTCTCTACAACTGTTGCCTCTCCTCACTAATTAGCAAATATTATGATAGGACAATTGGCTACAAATTTTCTCTACCAAACCTAAAGAGATTTGGAAAATGAATGAAGATCTACAAATAATCGATTTTGGTTGAGATTTCTTCTTCATCAAATTTCATAATGATAGTTAGCGACACGTTAAAAGCTCTGGGTCGGGCTCTCACCCTTGAGTAAGAGTTGGACTCTGCGAGCGCACCCCAAACCGAATCCAGATTAGTCGGCCTCTATGGGGTTTGGATACCGGATGCTTAAAAAAAAAAAAAAAAAATTCATAATGATAGCAGTTATAATAAAGCATTACAAGAAGTCCATTGGTTCATTGGTAAGGATTTTCTTGTGGTTAGAGCATAGGAGCCAAAATTCAAAGCCTCCCATTACCTGACCTAACAATTAAATTTTATGACATCTTTTTACTTAGAAGGATAAGTACTTAATTATATTGGTACTTTTAAAAATATATGCATGCACACCGGACAATAAAAGAAAGGCAACATGCTCGTCTTTTGTGTCCAAATTCAATTAGATAATCCTCTCAAAAAAGTATGTAGTTATAGGCCAACATCTGCAACCTATTCCATATGAAATCGTTACTGTAATTTGTTTCAATTGTGGAAAGATTGGCCGCAGAGAGTCCCAATGCCTAGTGAACGCTAATGACTCCTCCAAGCTTTCCAGTAATGATCAGCCGCCCGACACCCTAATTCCAAAATCTTATTCCGACCCTCCCCCAACATCTTCATGTTCCTATCCAAGACCAAGACTAAACGAAACCAGACTCTTGGTGTTGGGCCCGTTTCTCATCGGGTTGGACTGCCACCTCACCTAACTCCACATTAGTATGATATTGTTCGCTTTGGGCCTAAGCCCTCACGGTTTTTGTTCTTGGGACTTTTCCAAAAGGCCCCATACTAATGGAGTAGGTAGAATTCCTTATATGTAGGCAATCATTTGCCTATTTTTTCCATGTGGGACTTTGGGTTGAAATCCAACCCCAACAATCTTCCCCTCAAACCAAAGACCACATACCCGTGGTCTCACCTCCGAAACTCGCCGTCCGACCTTCAACATTGCCAAGAAGACTTTCGACACACAAGACACCATAATCGTTGGGCATCAACATTGAGAGGGCGTCCTCTACACCAAACATGCAACCCACTTAACCTTGGGCTCCGATACCACTTGTTGGGCCCGTTTCTCATCGGGTTGGGCTTCCACCTCACCTAACTCCACATTAGTATGATGTTGTCCGCTTTGGGCCTAAGCCCTCACGGTTTTTGTTCTTGGGACTTTCCCAAAAAGTCTCATACTAATTGAGTAGGTAGAATTCCTTATATGTAGACAATCCTTTTACCTATTTTTTCTATGTGGGACTTTGAGTTGAAATCCAATCACAACACTTGGATGCTAGGAAAAACTCTAAAATAGTAGCCCAATCACAAACTCATTACATACCACGCCCACCAACAAAAATAAATTTCTTAATGATTACAAAATCAATTAATCATAAAACCCCTAATACTTATGTTAATTTTCTTCTTCTAATAACTCATTTAACAGCCTCATCCTTCTCCAACCACCCTTAGTGCCGCTCTTTGACCCCACTACTTCGGCTACAAGCTACCAAGAATTGACTTCGGTCCCTAGCAGCCTTGTCAACCTTCCATCCATGTTAACTCAACCTTCTTTGCATTTATTGCTTACTATTACCACATACCAAATAGTAAGACAAATAAGTCTAAACCTTTAACTAACCACTTAAGTAATAATAATTTTGCTCCAGTAGAGTCCAATCAGAATCAATACTTAATTCTTTCCTTTAAAGGAACCAAATCCTATTCACTTCTTCCAAACCTAGATCCCAATGATAATCATTACCTTGAAACTTCTCCAAGTCTACTCATTTTAAATAGTGATAACTCGATTTTATATCATATTTTTAAAGGTTATTTATCTTTAATTCGAGTCAATTTTGGAGTTACTAGGATGAAATTGATTGAAAATGACGTTTAATTGCATTATTTTGGTTTCGGATAAGTTTTGAGGACTTGATTGAAAGATTGGACAAAATTAGGGGAAAAATTATAATTTTAAAAAGTTAAAACAGCTATATACACATAACAAAACGGCCATATTGGGATTAGGGTATCAAAATGGCCATTTTGCCTTTTAGGGCCCAAAACGGCCTTATTGAAGTCCAAAACTTGCCTTTATGACGTCATTAGGAGCGATTCCCGAGATTTTCATCTAAAAAATGTCCGAAAAGCCCCCGATCTCACTCATATAAATAGAGCCACCATTCCGAAATTTTTAGCATACCGGAATCACACAAAACACGAGGGATTATGAGCTCTAATTCACAGATTCTTTATAATTTCTTCGTAGATATTTTCTTTTCATACTTTTATACTTTAATATAAGGTTTGAGTCTCTATAGTATAGTTGAGAGTTGTGAAAAATTTAGGATCCGAAGATCAAGACAAAGATCTAGATTGGCAGGATTCGCGAAGATTTGGAAGATTAAGCTATTTCGTTGAAGCACTGACAATCAAACGAGAACTTTCTCTTTCCTTTTCTTTTCATTCTCGAATTCTGTTTCCTTTATCGGTTAAGATTCTGTCTCGTAGGATTCTTATTTTCTTTATGAATGATGAACAATTAGAGTTTTAATTTTAGATTCTCGGGAAGGATATTGCTTTGATTTACATTCTGAATTACCTATTTTCTTACGCTTTCAATTTAATTTCTTAATTAAGTTTATGCCATGAAACATAGATTTTATCTACTTTATGAATGAAATTTAATAATTAATTGAATTGACAATTTGTTTAGGAGACCGGACCAGGAAAATTAATGAATTGTCGATTAGGACTAATAACTTGTTCGGACCAAGAAAGTTAGACATCCTAATAATTTTGAGTTAGAAATGTATGCTGATCTTAGGTTCTAGTTATTAAATTAACAATTTAATAACTAACCTAAAAGATTTAGAATTACTTGCAACGAACTGTATTGATGTAATCACTTTAGATAACTTAGGTATGATAGTAAAATAATTTGAATTCATAATTTCCTTAACACTTAAGTTAATATTTGAATATTGGTCATCCTAATTGACTCTTATGTGCGTGCCTAATAAGGAATTCTATTAGTTAATTCACATTAGTTATTTTCTATCTTTCTAAACAATCCTACATAAATTAAACTTGAGACTAATTCTCGTTAAATGAGACTTGTCATAATTGATAGATTCTAATAAACTGTTATCAACATTCTTGGGGATACGATATTTATAAATTTAAAACCATATGCTTCCATGTGGGAATACGTTACTATCTACATACAATAGGTACTCTGTCTTAATTGTGTTTGATTCTGTAACATTATTATGTGAGTTGTTTAACCTGAATTATACTATAAATTTACTCATTCAAAACGCACACCAAATAGCTTAAAGTGTAATTCCCAAAACCCCCTCCCCCCAAAAACAAAAATCTCTCACAATCAAACTTTCTCCCTAGCATTAGTAACCCCTCCTCACCTATGTCCTCTACTCCAGTAAATTAACATCAATAAAAGGTCAACAATAATTGTACACAGATCAACAATGGACAACTTCATGCGCACCTAGAACCAAACTTAGGTCCATGCCAGATTATACTCCCCCGGAGTAGGAACACCCCTCCTCCCAACCTCCTAGCTATAATGGGGATTGTGGGGTCATGCCCTAGTGATCAACTTCTAGATCAATGACTTATTTTACACTCTAATTGATAACACAAAAATGTATCATATTCTCGGGGGTATTTTAGGTATTGTTAGATATATAATTTGGTATAATTTGGCCATAATTGCATAGAAATACCTTTAAAAGTGTTTATTTTGCTACATGAACGAGAATTGGACTTAACCGCATTAGATGTGCAAAAAGAGAGACCAAATATGCAATTTTCTGCTCAACACGATCACAACACCACCTGAACACGGTGCACGACACGATCTCAACACGGGTGCAACACGCCCGTGTCATTCGAGAGTCAACACGGTCGCAATACGATGTGCGACACGGGCGTGTTGAGTCAAAATCCAATTTTCTAAGGACTATTTTACCCTCACTTCTGGTTTTCTATAAATTATAGGATTTTTAGCTAGTAGTATTGGCTAGTATTGTTGATGGTTTTATGCTTACATTTTGATTATCATTTTCATATTGTTGGTTTAGACTTTGAGAGTTTTCTATACACTATGTAATTCCAATTTTTCCTTAGATCATTCTCGAGTGTTGTAGTTATAAGTGTCTCTCTATAGTTTTTGTGAATTTGCCTCGACACGTAAGGAAGTTCACTAGACCTATACAAGAGGAGTTATTCTACAATCACCATTGGAGCTCGAAGAAGAACAAGAGGAGATTCAAGAAGGGAGTTGAAGAAGATGAGGAATTCCCGAGTCAACAACCAATTGATAACGGCATCTCTCTTCTCCTTACTTCTTTAACTTTTTGTATTTTCTATCTTGTATCTAGTTGTCAACCTTAGGAACTCTTTCTTCTACATTTCTCTTAGGTAGAAATGGTTGGTTTTATGTTACTTGTTACTTTGGGCATTTTATGGTTTTCATGGATCAATTGTTATAGTTTTATTAATTTGAATTGCAATTTCATTAATAGCTTTGGATCTGAATTTTATCTTAAGTTTGAGTTTTGGTATGAAGTTGTAGTTTCGGATTAACACTAATTGTTAGGCCGGAACTAGGACATATGATTAGTGCCAAATTAATGTGATTGAGTTTCCTATTGATGGACCGAAACTAGGATGATTGATAGGAGATTTGATTGTGTTAATATTCAAGTGGTTTTCATCTATGAATTTCTTGCAACGAATCGTATTGGGGAAGTTCATCTTTAAACTTGAATTTGGTGGAATTATGATAGTTAATCCATGATTATCTTTCCCTTAGTAGTTTGTATCCTCCATTTTACCTATGACTTTTCTTGAGTTTCTATCATCCATTACTTGCTTTAATGTCTACTTTGCTTTATTTTACATTGCTTTCTAAGAATCTTAGTTTCAATCTCATCATTGTTGATGTTGGTTGGATAAACTTTAGATTGATTTATTCCTCCAAAACATGATCATAGTTTATTTCATTATATTTTCTTACACCTAATCTTAATAAGGATTTTGAGGAAAACGATTTTATAAATTTTAAAATTTTGATACTTGCTTTGATACTTTTCCTAGATGATTAAAGATTAGTGACAAACTTAATTATATTCACTCTTATTTTATTAATTTTATCATTATTTCACTTAATTATTATTTATTTTTTTATCATTTCAAAAGCATCGTCACTAATCATTCAAGATACCCACTTCATCATTCAGATAATCTCTGAGAGAGTCAGGAAACAATATAGAGAATATGTTGAACCATCCATATTTCTCCTCTCCATCATCATTCCAAAATCTATGGGTCTCCATAACCACATCATGTTCCCCTGGCTTTATCTGCAGAACCCAACCCTAAGAAACCTCTCAAACCCAATTAACCTACCACTATTTTCCTTACTGCAACCCCCTCTATTCTAGTCCCCACCCTACCCCATCAACTCATCCTGATCATCCCTATATCAGAATAGAACCTAACAACAAAAGATGAGGTAAATCTATTGCCACTAGACCTCTTGGGAAGAGGGAATTCCTCCGATGCCCATCCTCAAATTTCATAGTGCCAAGACCAACCCAACAAACAACATAATGATAAAAAACAAAATATTCATCTTTCATTTCACCCCCCTTGTCTACCCAGTTTCATGTGTGATGAGAATAACAACAAACCCTCCAACCTACAAGACTATTCTAGTCCCGAAAATCAGCCTAACTCACAATCAGTGATTATGATTATGTGGGAGGTGCTTCTGGTGCCGACTTTCTAATAGCTTTTAAAGACTTGGTAGCTTTCCATAAGCAACAATTAGTTGTCCTAACAAAGGGCTGACACCATTATTAGGAAATTTTGTTTCTCAAACTATATAAAATATAATGTTAATGGATTGATTGCCGGGTGGATTAGCCATTCTTTGGCAAGATTCAGTCCAAATTCAACTTATTTCCACCTCCTCACAAGAAATACACTTTAAAATTCATGTTAGTTCTACTAACCATTCCTTTCTTTGTTCAGCAATTTACTCTAAACTATATAAATTTAATTTTGATACACTATGGGGCAATCTTCTTACTCTTTTAAAGAATTACAATGGTCCACGGCTAGCGAGTTTTATATATTTTAATTAACCACATTTCTAACCCCTATAAAAAGAAAGGTGGTAAACTTATTAACTCAAACCGCATAAATGAATTTAACCAAAATCTAACTAATTGTAATATGTTAGACTTAGGATTTGGGGGTCCTAGATTTCCTTGGTCTAATAACAAGTTAAGTTTAGAAATAATAAGAAGTACGTACTAATACAAGAACATCTCGATAGACCCTTCCTAGGTAGACCTTTTCCCTAATACACAAGTATACCACCTTTCTAGATACCATTTCCCCATTATTCTACATACATCTCTTATAACCCTCCACCAAACACATTTAAACCTGAGCCCATGTGGCTTGACGACCCACTCAAACAAAACTTAATTAGACCTTTGACAAAAACTACCAATCATGTCTAGATGATTTCTAGGCTGATGCTTTAATTTGGAATAGGAAAACTTTTGGCAACATTTTTCTTTAAAAATAAAATAAATAAAAGAGAGAAATAATTATTCATGCTAAAAGGTATAGAAGAAAATTCTTTAAAAATAGATACAACCCATTCCAAGTTGACCTTCAAGAACAATTGCAAAAATAATATCTTAAAAATGAGAATGATTTTTTGAAAAGTCAAAGCTAGTGTCTAATCCTATTGACTTTTTTATCAGGTCAAAATCAATGAACTATTTCACTAATATTGTTTCCTCAGAAAAAGTTCTTGTAGACTGCAATCCTTTTTTCCCTCGTATCACATGACCGCCTGAACCTACTTAGACCTCCTAGTATCTCAAACATCTACTGACTTTTCTAATTATGGACTCAGGCCTAAAAATCTAAGTAAAACAATCATTGTTTTAATCCACAAAAATAGACAGACCTTTAAACCTATAAGTCTTTGCAATATTGTCTATAAAATACTCACCAAAGTCATAATGCACAAATATATGTCATATTTTTTTTTTAATATTATTAGAGGGTAAAATATTTTATTAACCCTTTTTAAATTTTAGAATTTTAGTTTACCACATAAACTATTTTCGTCGCCCTAACAACATTCAATCTTTTAAATCATCCAGAACTTGCACTTTCGTCCAATTTGGTCGTTAGGTTAGTAATTTTTCCGTCAAATCCCCTTTTTCACTATGTTGGGCAGGGGTATTTTGTCCAAAAATTAAAAAATAAACCCAAATTTTTATAAAAGGTATTTTTGTAATTTTCAATGAAAAACTCTAAAAGCCCTAAATTTTTATTCTCTCTTCTTCTTCTCTTCTTTTTCCAAAATTTATATCTTTTAAATTTATATCTTCTTCTAAAATTCACATTTCTTTTCAAAAATCAATTTTTTTTATTTTTCAAAATTCAAATCTTTTTCCAAAATTTATATCCTCTTCCAAAATTCACATTTCTTTTCAAAATTCATTTTTTTCCAAAATAGCATAGCAAAGTTCTTTTCTTCATGAATCTCATACAATATTCTTATCACCCATGGTATTTTAGAGTATATTAACAAACCAACTAAAAGAAAAAAGAGGATTATGATTAGAAAGATAGCTTCCTATATGTTTTCATTAATGGTAAGCCTTCTAATCCTTTAGCAAAAATGATAGAATCAAACACTTATTGCTAGCCTAGCTTGGAGAAGTAAGATCACTCAAAAAAGTTTCTTGTGGCAAAATTAACCAAGCATAAATAAAACAAGCTCAAACGGAGCATAAATGAGCTCAAACGAATTTTGTTCGAGAACAACTTGGTTTTGGTTTGTATATAACTCTATTTGAAAGTTAGATTAATTAAATTTTCAAAAATAATTTTGAATATGATTCAAAACATTAATAAATATTTGAAATATTCCATGTTATGTTAAATTAGAGCTGTAAAAGAGACATCCTCCACAAGAATGTATTGCAAATGTGCTCAAAAAAGGATTTCTTTGCATTCTCAGTTTTGGTTCTCATACTAAAGAGTTGAGTTCCATACATATCTAAGTTAGATACCAAGAAACTACAATGACAATAACAGCAGGAATATTTCGTTGTTTTCTTTCCATAACTGTGTTGCGTACTACAGAATGTACACAGATTTTTCATATAAGGCAAGTGTAACAAGAAAAAGAAGGATAGTTATCTTTTGTTTACTTAGCTACCACTCTGCTACTTACGTATTGAAGCATATACAAGAATCAACAATGTCAGACAAGGGAAATTGATGAGAATTTCTTTTAATAATGAAAATTGACAAAGAAAGAATTACTGAAATGAAGAGGCAATTTCAGTTGAAAGCATTTGAAACAGCATAGATGAAGTCCAAGAACCCTGTTCCTTTCAGGAGGCCTTTGCCAGTCAAGAGTTCAAAATCCAACAGCAACAGAAAGCCGATTACTGCTGCCTTTCCGTTTATCAGTTCATTCTTTCCGGTGAATCCAAACCCTCCTGATTCCTCGTCAACTACCATTCTCACCTATGACATAGATACATATATAATGAAAGAAATTGTTAGAGCAGATATTTCTTTTCCCTTGGTGGATAAAAGATATTTCTTTTTACCTCTTCCACATTGACATCGGTGGCTGTTACTCCAGGTTGAGCCTTTCCACTGAACACAATTTCTGTTGCTACATCAGAATTCACAACTCCACTAGCCCTAATGCAGATATTTTCACCATCAATCTTCACTGAATAAGTGAATAATTTTCTTAAAGGGGGAGTGAGAACCCTCAACACTGGATTATTAGGATACCACTCCTTAATGTCACCAGTTCGTAGATCAAATGTGCTGTCCGTTGTAGGGCAAACAATACATCCATCCTATGCAAGAAAAAGAGCATTTTTATTTTTATTGCTTTCACTTATTTAAATTTTCTTAATTCTGTCCATTTTCTTATGTCAAGGTACAAAGATAAGGAAAACCTCTCCTTCTTAATTAATGATCACATAGGTTACCTATGAACACTGTAAAAATGATTTTTATAATGTCTGCTAAACATACCAGCAATGCCTCAATTGTTTTCTCACTGTCTTTTTCCGCAATAACATCAAAATATAATCGAACTTCTAATAAACAATTAACCATCTTTAATCCCAAGGACACCTTAATTCTTTTTCTTGAATTTCTTGGTTAGTAAAATTATCCACTCCTTTGCTCCAAAATTGAATCCTTCAACCATTATTATAGAGTTTGACAATGAATAATATGCCACATTGATATAGATTCTGTATAGTTATCATTCCATTATTGTTAAAATTCAAATGGTGTCTTGAATCATCCCTATTGAATCAATATTGTAGAAAAACTTGCTACAAGACCGTTGAATCATCCCAATTCTTGAATTTTCAAGCAAAGAAAATCCATCAACCAAGTTTGATAAGGCTAAAACGACATTGATTAGGCTTCCATTTCACCATCTATTCCAGCAATGATGAGATTGCATAAGTAATAAAGCACACAGTTCAAAAAGAAAAGGGCCTAACCTGGGTTAGTTTAGCATTAAGCAAGCCTTCAGTATAGGCACCTTCAGCAGGGGATCTATTTTCAATAGCAAAGATTTCATCTTTATACCATAATAGTAATATAGTTTCTCCATCTTGAATGATTAGGCGTCGTTCTCCTTTGGGCAGTGCTACCAGCGGCACAACCGGAACCCAGTTCTCATTATTATCCTTTGGAACAGCGGGCGCCTCCTCAGCCTGAGACGATGAGGAAGAAGAAGAAGAAGATACTTCAGTTGCCTTGCAAGAAACGTGTAATCTCTTGGGCTGATGACACAATCTCAGCGAGCTGTTGGCAGACGATTTAGGGAATAATGAGGGAGAGGTTTTGACAGTGGAAGATGTGCTGGGTGGCGGTGGCGGAGTGCGGCGGACAGTAAGAAGGCCAGTGGTGTGGAGTTTGGAGGCGGTGGTGGCCATGATTTATGGTGGAAAAGGCAGAAGAAGTGTAAGGAGAGAAGATTTTGAGATGGTGTGAGAAAAATTGGAGAAAATGAGAGGAAAATTCATCTGACCACAGAAAAACAAGATAAAATGCCAACGGGAGAAGAAGAAGGAATGGCTCTCATATCAGCACTTCTCTTCATTTCATTCATAGTATTATTTTTTTCTTTTTCTTTTTCTCTACAATACAAGAGTAGTAAAATTACTTTTGTTTCGAACCCGTAGCTTGGGAGAGTTGTTATGTGGATTTCTAATGCTTCTTTTAGGACGGATGATCGAGATTTTGAATCCCCTGAGAGTGGTTAGTTGAACTCTGCGAGCGCTCCACAGTCTAAGTCCTGGATTATTCTCACCGGATAAGGTAGGAACACCGGACGCCTCAAGTGGCTATTAAAAAAAATAAAAAAATACTAGTTTCGTACTCCCTATTTATTTTATTTATCACATCAAAATTGCTTTTATTCACCACCTTAAGAAATTAATGAATATATATATATATATATATATATATATATATATATATATATATATATTTACATTTATTTATATATATATTGAAATTTGTGGCATTTTTATCTTTATTGTGTCTTAAACTTATAACTTAGATAAGTCATTAGTGAGTTTGTTACTAAGTTACTACCTTCTTGACTTATTTTTATAAATGTTTATAATTAATATTTTATAAATTATAAATTATTATTATTAAATCAAATCAAATAATATTATTTCATTTTAATCTCCTAAAATAATTTTTTGATTGTTAAATCACTTGTAATTTTAATAAAACTTTAAAATAAAATAAAAAAGGAAAGAGTTTCCATTTATTAGAAGAAAAGAGAATAATCACTTATATGCATAGTGGGTATCATCCAAGTGTTTATTGAAAACAAGAAATACGAAGGGTGGAGGTGTAATAAAAGCAATAAAGGTTACATATGTAACATTCCCTTGTTTAGCTCGTGCATCAATCACAATAAACTCTACTATTTGATTTGGATCACTCAAACGATTTGATTTTCTTCCAAGGAATAAGAGGAAGAATTGAGCTAATACATTAAAAGTTTGGTGTCTCTCTACATGTGTGTCTTTCTTGAAGGGCTCTGTCCATCTATTTATAGATGGGAGGATAACGATCAATGGTTATTAAGTAGTCATGTATCAGCAATATAAGAAGTGAATATTTTATTAAACACCTATTTAGAATATATAAATAAATTTTTTATTATTTGCAAATTGTCCTTTAGGACTTGTATCCAAGCTAATTTGACGAATTTGTGATGGCAACAAGTTTAAAAAAGTGAGATAAAGATATATATATATATATATAGATATAGTTATATATTGAATCAAATTTAATTATATATTTAAATTTAATCCAAGATAATTATGATGTGTAAATTGTATATTGTTACATCTCTCCTCCTTCCTTTGTATTTTCTACTTTAAATAAAGACCAGGTTTGTACTACTTACACCAGAAATGTGTGTTCTATTATGGGAAACGCTTATCCCCTTCTATTTTAATAAAAGACACTCTCACTTTTCTACAAAAAAAAATAAATAAATAAATAGACTTTGTTAGATTGTTTGTGAGTTTGGAAAGATGTTTATAAAGGGATACCTTCAAATCTATTTGAGCCTTTCCTTGGGATTATTAAATAACAGAAGTTTATTGTAAGTCTTTAATTTTTCAAGACTTTCAAGAATCTCTTCCCTATCTCAAAATTATTATTATTATTTCTTTCGTTTTTTTTTTCAAACTTTTTTAATTTATTTTATTTTCTTCTCTTTTTTATTCCCTTTTCTTTTCTTTTATGTGCTTTTTTTTTTTTCCTTTTTCTTTATCTCTTCTTTTCTTTTTTACAACCAAGATTATAGACATCAAAGAGGTTGATGTACCTTACAAACATATTGTCATTCTTGATTGTCACAGCAGGTCATGTGTTAAACCACTAAATTTAAAAGTCTAATGAAGTTGGATTTGGTTTATATGCACTACCACCTATTATCGAATTGTCTTTTACTACAATTGGTGACATTCATCATTAATCCTCACATGCATCATCTCAAACTGTAAGTTTATTGTCATCCATCACCCATGAAGCAGATTTTTAGCAGCAGGAAATTTTCCTTCCTTTTAGCACCAACAATATGGAGACAATGATTTGTGAACTACTATTTTATTACCGAATGGTCTTCTACCATGACTTGCAACATTCATCATCTCTGTCATCTCAAATGGTAAGTTTATTGTCATCCATCACCCATGAAGCAAATTCTCAGTCGAACAAATTTTTTCTTTCCTTTTAGCACCAAGAATATGGATATGAGGATTTGTGACTTACCATTGTATTACCAAATGATCTCTTCTACTGTGACTCACAATGTTCATCGTTCATTATCCATCATCATCTTCGTCATCTCAAACAGTAAGTTTATTTTCATTCACCAATGTTATTACCTACCACTGCCATCAATGTTGTTGCTTACCGTCGTCATCATTATTGTTGCTTACTCACCATCAATACTATTGTTTACTATCACCGTCAACTTTGTCGTCACTAGCAATGTTGTTGCTTACTCAACTATCAATACTGTTCTTTATAATCAGCCACCCACCGGATCCAATGCCTTTATTATTTAAATGGTAAGTTTGATCTTTGACTGAATCATTATCAATTTGAAGAAGTTACCAACTTTGTAGACCATCAATTTCAACTTCAAGAAGAATTCATTAACTTCGTCTATTCCAACTGACAGCATTCACCGCCAACCTACAAATCCTACACACTCAATTGAAGAATTCTTTTGTCATTGTTACATGCCATAACCCAAGTTACAGTTGTGAAAATAACAATTACCCAAATTAACTATTTCATTTTTGTACAAAGTCCATATTTTTTGCAGTTGCACGTCTCCAGTTCATCAACTCAATATTAGTAGCTTCAAAATTCTCCTCCATTGTACGAATTTTTCGAAGAAAACCAGGTATGACTACCGATGATCTCCTGCACATAACTGGATCCAACCATTGGAAAAAACTATATCTTTCGCTTCCTCCCTTAACAAACAAAACATAAATTTTGTTTTTTAAAAAAAAAGGAACAAAAGACGGGGCTTCCATGGTTTTCATCGATTCAAAAAATAAACAGGGTTTACCTCTTCATTATAACAAGTAAGAAATCTTTTCGAAGGATTTCGATTCGTCCATGACGTTCTTACCTAACAAATTTGACCGCAATGACAATATGGTAATGGAAGCTCTTGCCCACTAGACATTTCAAAAAAAAAAAGTATAACGGTGTATTTTAAACTGATCGAGTACAATTTGGGGCTAAAGTAAAGGTTCGTGGCAGTTATTGCCTACTGGGCATTTTGAAAAAAAGAGAAAGAATTGTGAAATTTCAAACTGATCAAGAACAATCTGGGGCTAAAGCAAAGGGTAATGGCGCCCCTAGACCCTAACTACTGGGCAATTTTTTTTAAAAAAAAGAGTAAAACTGAAATTCAAATCTATCGAGAACAATCTGAGTTTAAATCAAAGTAATTTGGAAGAAAAATGAAGAATAGAGAGAAAGAGAGAAGAATCATGTAGAATGAATGAACAACTGTACTGCTAGTGAGTGATGGAGGGAAAAAAAGAGTTTTTTATTTTAATTTTTAATTGAAAAAGACGAAAATACCCCTAAAATTTGGATGAAATCTGAATATTAAAGTAAGTTTTTTATGGAAGGGCAAAAGAAGTGAGTTTTAATTGTTCAGGTGTCAATTGAGCGAAAAAATATGTTCAAGTGCAAAACTCATAATAAAAAAAAAAAAAATCAAGTGTTATTTGGATAGTTTACCGAAATTTTTATTATCTACCTTGAGTTTAATAAAAAAAATAATTATTCTTTAACTCAAAAAAAGAAATTAAAAAAAAAATGAAAAACTATATTTTCAACATATTTAAGTTTGTTTTATAGAAAAATTAGATAAGCAATGCAGTTGAATGATAAATAGTATCAATCCTCATTGGTTTAAATCAAATCAAACTCTTCTAGATTAAAATTTATGTTAAATACTAATAAATTTATTGAAGTGATCCCAAACTTGTGGTTTATTATAATATTTTGCTCAAAATATTAGTATAATCAACTTCTTTCATATACATATATAAATATATAAATATATATATACATATAATATTTCCCCTTCAAATATGGTCAACTCAAAGTCAAATTTAACAAACATAGATTAATTCCTTGTAATTTGTACCTCTTACAACAATTCCCTTATCCAATTAAAGATTTCCATTTTGGTAATAGCAAGCTAGTTGTCAAGTTTACATTTATTTCTCCAATTAGATTTTTCCTTTCAACATTTCATATTTTCTTACAACCTTCCAAAAGAAGAATCATATTATAAATTATATAATGCAAACCTACGTGGCTACAGCTATTGAATTTGTGTATATATATATATATATTCTCTACACAAATAAAACCATCTCGGATCTCCTCCCATTTCTTCCTCCTTCCATGCATAACTGCCCTAAATATTGTAAATTAATATAGTTTTTTTAATAAATAAAAAATGAGGGGTGCTCAAATTCTTCCTAAAGAAGAAGAGAAGGCTCTCCTCAGACAAACCAGCAAATTCTTCAACAAATTTCCATCTGTTTATGGTCATGTTTCTGCTCACAAAGAACAAGAAGAACAAGAAGAAGAAGATGATGATTCTGTAGTCTTCGATGATAGTCAAGTTTTGGATGGAGAAGATGATGACGATGATGAATCCACTATGCAGCAGAGCTCAATTGAGAGAAACATGTATTGGGAATCTCAAGAAGCTTTGCTTCAGGTACCTACCTACCTATATATATATATATCTATATCTATATACCCAAATTCTTGAGTTTTGGTTCTGGTATGTTATTTGTTTCAAGAATTTTGATTGTAAAAAAAAAAAAAAAAAAGTGATCTTTGAGAAATAACAATGGTGAATCTGTGGCCACCTAAAAAGAAATGTAATGTAATTAAAAGACATTCCATTTTCTCAATTACTGTTTTCAAGATTTTGAAAGAAATGAAATGAATTAAAGCTTAATCCAATAATTAAAAGTTTAATAATTAAAGTTTTAATATAATTTCACTAGAAAAATAATTATGAAATAAGTTGTTGTCAGCTAAAAAGGAAATGTTCCTATACTGATTTTTTTTTTTTTTTTTTTTTCTTTTCTTTTTCAATGAAACTCCCTAAGAAATTTATGAATTAAAATATTCCGAATTTTGAATTTTTACTAATAAAGAAAAATCTTAGTTCTTCTTTGTGGTTTTTTTTTTTTTTTTTTATTCTTTGTGAAATAAAAATCTTTATGATTCTGTAGTAATGTTGTGGCTATCATTTTACAAAGGGAAAACAAAAGATCTAACATTTGAGAAAGACAAGTGTGTGGCCAATTACCACTTTCATAATTAAAGCATTATGGGGAAAAAAAACTGTATATTTCCAATTAGAGAATAAAAAATATTTTAAAAAAATAATAATAGATTACAAATATTTTTGAAAACTTATTACATAAAATATTTAAGAAAAAAAAAATATATATATATATATATATATATATATATATATATTAAAATTTGGTATCTTCGTCAACTTTATATTCTTATATTATTTGTGGTGTCAGTGGAATATGCCAAGTTGGAGGTATAAGGGATTCCTTGCCCCACTCCAACATACGCGCGCGCGCACACACGCAAAAATATATATATTTTTTTTATTTTATTTTTTCATCACGATTCTAACTAATTCATATTTAATTTGAGTTATACCTATAAAAATTAACTCTTATTCGGAAGAAGGAAGAAGGCTAAGGCTCATACATATACATATATTCTGAGTAGATTTGATGAGATGGGTTGGTGAAATATCATCTCCTAACCCAATTGAACAACCATAATAATAATGGGTTTGGTTGGAAATTCCCATGTGCTCTTTGTGGTCTTTATTGTCCATTTTATGAGCCGCCTCCATAACTTTTTATTTTCCATGTAATATTTCTTTATATATATATAATTAATATTTTTTTTTAGTGATGGTGTCCAGATTTTTACCCGATTAATCAAACACTGGGATCTAATAAAGCACTATGACTAGATCTGGGTGTCGAACCCCTGAAGGTGCGGTTAGGGGAGCGATCTCTTGTCAATCGGCCACACAACCTCAGACATATATATATATATATAATATTTTCACTACATATGTTACAAAATTTTAAAAATAATATTTAACACGATATTTTAAGAAGTGTTAAACAACATGTTTTCAAATTGAAATTGAGCATACCCCTTTTCTTAGAACAAGTATAGTTGTAGGTATGTGATAGGATAATAGTCTGAGTTTATGTTGAGTAACAATTAGAAATAAAATAGATTAGAAAGATAATAATATGCTACTGAAATTTTGCAGGAGATATTGGAGCACTATAGCTCAAGTGGTTCCAAGCTAAGAGAAGAAATAAAGAAACTCATTGAGATAGCAAAAGGAACCAACTTTTGTGGCTGCAAAGATCTACAATTAAGCGGATGTGCCAACTGTTTACGGGGCAGAATTGTAAATTTACTTTGTGCCAGGGGATTCCATGCAAGCTCTTTGTACTTCAGCATGGAAGAGAACACAAAACTTTCCAGGAGGTAATAATGATAATATCTCCTCCCCCTCCAACCATTCTTGACTTCTAAGATTAAAAAAAATATATATATATATATAATATATATATATATGTCAGTGGACTCAAACATCTCTGCAAATTTTCTAACCAACAGGGAGACATGATTACATAGAGATGATTGCAAGAAGTCAAGGAAAGAAAAGGAAAATCAAATTCTTGATTGAAATAGAATTCAGGGATGAATTTAAGATGGCAAAAGCTTGTGATGAGCATAAGAAATTGATAGAGCTGCTGCCAGAAACCTATATAGGTAAGCCTGAACATCTGAATGCAATTGTACGCATCATGTGTGATGCAGCCAAAAGGTCAACAACTGAGAAAAAAATCCATATGGGACCATGGAGGAAGAAAAGCTTCATGAAGATGAAATGGTCAGCAGCATCACATGAGAAAGAAAGAAGAATTGATAATGAATCATCATCATCATCTAGTCATGCTGGTTTAGTTTCATCAGCGAAAAATGATATGGATAGAGTACTACTACCTCCATTAGCTGCTCATACAGCAGTAAGAGTTGCTTGATTATATTTCCAAATATTTTGCAGAAAATACTACTAGCTTGATCTTTACCTAGGATTCAGGAATGAATTTTGTAGCAGTCATTTCTGCAGTCCAACTTTCTTTTTCTTTTCCCCTTTTTTATTTCTGGTCAAGAGTCAGGATTGAAGACAGTCAGGGGTACCACAGTTTTGATATATATGTATCTGTTTCATTTATTTCGAAATCCTACTGTTTTGAATAATAAAATGATGGCAGTGATCATTATCTATTGCCAGGTGCAAGCAATTGGAAGAAAAAAAAAAAGGTAGTTCCAAAAACAAATTTTAAGAGCATCAATAATCTATTCTAACACTTGTCATTATCTTTGCCGGCCAACAAATGCAAACTGCACTTCAAAATCAAGTTTGGAGAGGATCAATATTAATATCCTGATTTGCTCAAACAGAACCAATGGAGCATTTTATAAAACACCTTACAGCCCATGGGAACACAAAAAATGAATATACTCTATGTCAACAACAAAAACTAAAACAAACAATTCTCCATGTAAAGGTCCAATGCAGTGAAAGATATAACTTGTGGAACTATTATGCCAGCTTAAAGATATATATATATATATATATATATATATATATATATATATATATAAAACTGGAGTAGAGTTGAAGGGAGGAAATGCCAGTTACCAGCAAATACCATACCTCATAATTATCGCTGGCATTAATTCCTTCTGCCTTTGTGCAGCCTAGGTCCAACGTACTCCACTTATCCTCTACCTTCAGCTGATGGACTGGAATTAGATTCATCTGTCACTAATTCTATGCTATTTGGGAATTGGGATAGAATGTGAACTGAGATGTCTCACTTCGAAGTTGGACTTTGTTTGCTTTTGGACCCTCCTTATGTTAATTTTCTAATCCATGCCAGATTTCAACCAACTCATGTACATCCTATGTTGTCTGGCACTTCATGTCCTTCATTGTAATTTATCTCCGCTTAGGAATTGAATTCACTGAGTGCCTCTTTCAAATGTTTTTCTCACCACTCCGCATTAAAACAATGAAACCTAGAAAGAATAGGTGTCTTTTCTTTGAAAACCTTACCGAATACGGTTGATTGGAGGAGTAAATAGGTAGTGGCAGAGTCGAGGATAGGGTTCCCTTCCGGTCATTAGTTCATGAACTTTATAAGTGGTGATTTTGTATCTTTTCTTTCATTGTAGAACAAAATTCTTTGGTTGAAACCCAGAAGATGAATTAGTAAGGTGAATTCACACTCAAGTATACATAACTTTAAAATTTAAAATCAGAACTTAAATCTTGTAAAGGATTTATCATATTCAAACAAAAATTGGTTTGATGACTTAAAAACTCAATAATTGAGACCTTCCCAGATGCCATTAGAAGTCAAAAAAAATCTCTATCAAAGTAGAACAATTTCCTCAATCATCATTAAAAAATGGAGTCCAATCTATCAAAGTTATTACACATTTCAATTTTTAAGTACAAAAAGGAGTTTAGAACACAACCTAATTCACAACTCCAATAGCACCTCACTAAGTTTTTATGGAGAAATCTTTCAGAGATCAAACTGAGTTTTCTATAGGAAGAATAGTGTAGATACACTAAGGAACAGAATTATTTCGGTTGCTGTTGTAAAGGGTGTGAAGAATATCCAAGATTTCCTACTTGCTAGTAATCTATAAGCCACTGAAAAGTTGACAAAAAGAATCATTTTGTGAGATATGTGACCGCTCTTCTTGTGAATTTGATACGTCCTATACCCGAATTGAAGGGCCTAAAATCCTTGAAATGAGAAGGAAAGAATCTTGAATAGACCATCAGGGTTGTCAGCGTGAACCTGTGGCAAATGATATTACTATTACCAACTCCTATTTCTGATGTCAAGTAATTCTTTTAAGCAAAGGATATATCGGGCAACTCCCAGCAGGAAGCCAGAGAGCTGAAGGAAAAGCAGGTACTTACCCAGTGCCCAGCATCTTCAAGGACGTGCATTTCAACTCCGCCTCCCTCTTCAGCAGCTTGTTCTTCAGCAACATGAATTCTTCGAAGATCTTCAAGTGCCCATCTGTGCAAGCTCCTTTCTGCTTTCAAAAAATTTACATGAACACCTCGAGGTACGTCCTCCACTATTTTCCTGCAATGTCCAAAGAAACCAGAATCTTACCAACTTTTTGATTCATCTTATTACTTATTCAATTTTCAATTCACATATAATGCAACAGTAGATAAACTGCTTATCGAATAATGATGCTCTCCTGATTACAAGAAATAAATAAAAGTTTACATCCACATCACCAAGATGCCTGTGAACTAACACGCTACCTGTACATCCCATGTTAAGATAAAAAAAGGAATGTTTAAATGAATCCAAAAATTTAAGAAGACACCATACCACAAATTTGTTTCTTCATAAGACTGGTACATTTCTGCGATCCCCTTGAGATTAAACACCCACGTGAAGCTTGTTGGTGATGAACCAGTAGGATCTCTCTGCCGCAGATTGGTTGCCACCCACTGGAAAAAGAATCCAATAAAAGATAGGAGGAAAAAAATAATTTCGAGAAAGTAAACAAATATAGCTCCTTACGAAAAAGTAAAAAATCTTTTAACTTATGAACAGTAATAATTGTTCCTCTGCAACTGCAGAATACATTCCTTAGGCAAAATACAAAATTGAATGTACTACAAGAACAAGAAACTACTTCAGAGAGTACCTGTGCCACATCCTTTGAGAAGCCTTCTTGCATGAGAGAATCAACAACATCCCTTTTTGAGAAGACCTTTCTTGAAGAGAATTTTGAAACAAAAAAACACAGAAATTTCAACTCATGGACAAAAAATTTATTATTGCTGCTTTTCAAACATTAATAACACTAAGTAGCAAAAATGGTACTATTTTAAGAGCTCTATTTCCATATTATTACAAATATAAAAGTTATAATGGATGAGTGGAATAGAAACCCAGCAACTTGCTCCAGCTCAAATAACTGGCCCCAAATACTTGAAAGCTGAAACTAGAGTAAACAATTCTGAACCATCCTGCTTATACATGAATGGAAAATCCACATATAATAGTAGAATCTAAGAATTGGTAATTGAGAGCAAGAATGCACTAGCTTTGTCTTTAAGTATAGAGAATTCTGGTATTTTTCTCATTTGAAATCTTTGCAAACATCTACAAAAATTTGGCGCTACAAAATGTCCTTACATTTGTATGTTCTACTTAAATTTATGATACTGATCTACTCTGGTTTTACTCAAATTGGAATGGGATCTGTCCTACGTTTCTCTAAAAGAGTAATTTCACATTCCATATTGACCATATCAAATTTCAGTAGGATATGGATATCTAATTACACAATATGGCAACAAAATTCAGTTGCTTTTGTCATCCCCCCAGACAGCAAAGGGGAATGTATAATAAAGAAGGCACAAAAATCATTGTTAAACCTTGTTACAAATTCAAAGAATAAATTGAAATCGAAAGAGAGAAGCAAATTCAAGAAACTACACTCACCTCATTAGGCAATGTACTCAAAAAGGAAATTAGTTCAGCTGGATGGTCATCCCCATCTGCACCAGCTCTAACTTTTCCAGGTGTCGCATCAAGACACCAAACCTAAAAGATGAATTAATAGAAACAGGAGAAAAGATTAGCAATAAGCAGTGATAAAGAAAATCACTAGACCACATTACATGTTTAACAAACAAGAATTTCATCTATTCAGCAGTCAGTCAATGCTGATAATAATCCATTTAAAAATTTCCGTGCTGGCTAATACAGAAACCAGATCTTTCTTTCTTTTTTTTTTTTTCTACTCTTCCTTATTTCAACTCTGACATTGCAAAAGCCTAATGAATCTCACCAATCTTTAAACTACCACGAATTAAAACTATGAGCAGGATTTTAGTATTATTCTCACTCAAACAAAATAAATAAATAAATAATTACCAGAAGATCCATAAGCAGGGTTGAGTTGCTTATTTTCAAGTCAATATATAATTTCTCTTCCAATGAGTATCAAGTCTCAGAAACTGAAAATTGTGTTGATCACATTCCACATTTCAATATATAATTGCCTTTTTTTTGTCTTTTTTCTTTTTTTGCGGGGGGGGGGGGGGGATGGCCGAAGGGGGTACTGCAGATTGAATCTCTATAATTCAAACTTACTCTTACAGGTCGTGCTAGAGGTTTTGCAGCTTGATCAACCATGCTTAAGGCAACTATACAAGGGAAAAAGAATGTTACGAGCTTGTACAACATTCTGATGTATTCTCATATAGCTTCCAAGAGTATAACATAATTTCTTAATTCAGAATTTTAAATGCGAAAAGTCTCCATTTACCTTTCCCTCCAAAGCTATGACCAACTAACACCCGAGGAGTTAACTTCAGACGCCCAAGCTACAAAATGAAAATAGAAAAACAAATAAATAATGCAAAAAGAAAGTAATATAAAATTTGCACCAAGCTTCATGTACCAGTTTTAAGACATCAAGTGCAGCTGAGGCAACAGTATGAGGTCCCCTCTTGCTGATAGATGCTGAATCACCATGACAACGCAGGTCTATCAAGAGAAACTGAGTCAACCAACAATGAATTCTAGTAAGCTTCTGATCAATGTAATGTCTTGAATTATTTGCACATTACATTATCATTTTTATTATATCTGTAAAAAGAAATTGGAGAAAATTTTAAGAATAATGAAATGGAGCAACTTATGAAGCCCTATACTTCCTGCTATTCAGTCTTTGACTCTAGACCTACATAAAATTCTAACAGAAATATACCAAAGGAGGGAGGCCACTCCATAGTTTGATAACATAGTAATTAATGTGCCCATGTAAGTTTACGAAAAAAAAGATTTTTATTTTTCCCATTTTCTTCATATAAAAAGCATAATCTGTTATAGTAAAGACAAACTATACAGGTGTTAAAAAATCTGACTCACCTGCCATTTTGGAAATTCTTTTGCCAATCTCCTAGCAAAGGTTCCTGTTACACCAGTCACAAAAATGATACTCAGCGGCTGAATAGACATAAGGCAATTCTATGATTTTAAGGAAATTCCTGAAATAATAGACATGATATGTTCAATTCACATTGACAGGCAAACTTTGGAAAATAAGTTACCAACAGCATCTGGTAAAGCATGATATCGTCATTTTAGGAAAAAAAGAAAGTAAAATGTTCAGTAAACTCAGAAACTTCCTTATATGTTAAACTTAAGGGATTAAAAAGTATTAACTTTGCTTGAATTGTTAAGTTATAGGCTAAAATTATATTTTCTAAGGATCTAATAATGAGAAGATTATGTCTCATTGGAAAATTGGTTGGTTCAGGTCCCCAAATTATTTTATTTTTGACAAATAGGTCCCTATGATTTTTTTCCTGCTGTTTGGATCCCATTATTTTTTTCATTTGGACAAATAAGTCCTTTAGGGCACTTTTTTTTGTAAATTCAAACACCAGAGATCACATACTACTGACAACTCCCTCATTGCAATACACATTATTTCCAAAACCTAAAATTCCAAAAAAAAAAAAAAATTGTCTGAAAGGAACATTTGTCCAAATGAAAAAAAAAATACTGGGATCCAAAACCCAAATTAATCATAGGAACCCATTTGTTCAAATGAAAATAATTTGGGGACTAAACTGGCTGATATTCCGTCCTGTTTTAATCAAGGATTCCCTAGATTAGTAATCAGCGATCAACAAGTTAGTTCATTAGCTAGAGATATCCAAAGTTCTACTAATTTCCAATCTTTGGTTAATTCATTATTTACCAATCAAATCAAGAAGATGGAAATGCTAGTGTTTCTGACAAGAAAAGGTCATATAAAAATAGGTAAACTTGTATTCTCATAATTAATTCTAGATGCCACATCTTGGTACTATTAAAATACTTTAAACCAAGGATAGAACAGAAAAAAATTATCCATGAGATCACCAGAGTGTGAATACTCAAAGAAAACTGCAAACTACTTAGATAAAAAGAAGGGGGAAGCCTTGAACAGACATTGCAAAGAGCAAGATGAAATAAAAAGTGGCTCCCAAGAAATTTGCCCAATAGTCCCATGTGATAACACCTACCCCAATTTTTCCTGCTACCAAGAATACCATGTAAAAGAACAGCAGTTGGTGGCTCAGGCACTGATTTGTCCACAATATAACTCCACCTAACCTGTTACATATAAAATAATATTGGATATAAAAGGAAAATTTGCCAGTCTTGTGATTAGCATGTATTATTGCAGGATTGCAGATTTAAGTCTTCCCAAACTATCAGGAAACTTAGATAGGAAAGAAAAATATACAGAGCATTGGCATCCTCCTGTATATGTTGTGTGTTAAGAACTTCAATAACGCCAATTTTAGGAAGTTCTAGCCAGAACAATAAAATGAAAACCTGATCAAAGCTTAAGTTGTTCTTGTACACATGGAGGCACATAAAGTTGGGGAAGGGGAGTTTAACTGTTCATATTGATGATATGCAACTGTGGTACGTCATACTGAATATCCTGTCCAACAACCCCCGAAAAACAATTCTATAGCAAATTTTAGAAGGTTGCTCATTTATCAAGCAGCAAAAGCTGCAGATAAGGTTTTCCAAAACAGCTGATAATGAAGATAAAGTCACGACGACCCACTCATGAGCCCCATGATTCACAACTATTTTTGTAGTTGTATAACCTTGATAATGGACCAGAAAGAAGGAGGTTTAAGTAGATAAATTATATTGCAAATTTTAGAAGGTTGTTCATTTATCAAGCAGCAAAACAGCAGATAAGATTTTCTAAAACAGCTGATGCTGAAGATAAAGTCATGATGACCCACTCATGAGCCCCGTGAGTCACCACTATCTTTGTAGTTGTATAACCTTGATAATGGACCAGAAAGAAGAATGTTCAAGTAGATAAAACTTACATCTGCTCCTTGAACAAGATCGTAAGCCTGCAAAAGAAATTTTCCTTTGTCAAAATATATGTCCCTGTGCAAATTAACAAAATCAAGCTTCTCTGTAACTTCCATTCTTTTATATAAGGAATCTTGTAAGAAATCATATTACCAAAATCTCAGAAGGCTTCGATAAAATTTGCCTTTGCGAAAGTCTATCATCAACCAATGCCATTTGAATTCTTGAACCCTTAGATGGCTTACTGGAATGAGTAAGAGATACCTAATAAGGAAGTAGAATGTGAAAATGCGCACAAGGGAAAAAAAAAAATTGGCAAACAGAATCAAGGAAACTATGTAACCCATGTTTACATAAATAATGGTCCAAATATTGGGTAAACTTCTAAACTTCTATATTACAGGAATTCAAACTAAAGTAAACAAAGAAAAAGGCACTAGTCAGAAATTTCTTGGACCTTCTTTAAGCCAAAGACCAATAGTATGTTAGTCATAAACCCTAATGCAGGAGTAATAACAATAAAGCATATGAGGCATTAACAGTAAATGAATAGGTTAAATGCTTTCAAAATTTGAGAATTCACATGTGAGAATGATAGCAATTGACTGCCATTTACAGCTAGAAAATAGAAAACAGTGGACGGAAACAAAGTTGTAGCTCCGCCATACCATCCACCAGCTTAAGCTTTCTGCTAAAAACATGATAGAAATACAATATTCAACGTTTAAAACTTTTAAGAAGGTTTTAGATTATGGATACTTTAGTAGGTGATTAGTGAAAAAACAAAATTTTCCATCTCTCTCTCTTTCTGCAAAGAAATTTCAGGAAAACGTGACAAAGCAAAGATTGCATTTAAATGAAAATAAATAAACAAATAAAACTAAGAATAGTAGCTCTCAAGAAGAACCTCCATAGTGTAATCAGTGAAGTTACCATTTTTACACATTAAAAGGTTAAAAGAAAATGAGAAACACAGAGTTCCAATCATTACCTGATCAAAATATCTCGAGATACTAGTCGGGCTACCCGCTGTCCTCAGACCAACACCTGACCTTCTCTCCCCCAAATTAAACCCCCACATTTCGCCATGCGGGATAACAGTAGAACTCGAAATTCCCCACATTTTTCAAATGCAAATTTTCTATTAGATTCCGAAAATATAGTGACAATTTAGAAATATTCTCGTGAAATGGGAGGTGGGGGTGAAGAAAGAAGTGGGCGGACAGAGCGAAGCTAGATTGTGCTGGAATCAAGATTGATTTTATTGTCTTTTTTTCCTCCGTCCGTCTGTTTCTCTGCAAGTGTCATTCGCCCGCCAGGGTAGTTGAGACTTGAGAACTTGAGATGCAAATCGGATCTACGTGGGGTGGATTTTCTTTGACGAAAATAACCCTCAGCGCCAAAAACTAAAAGTAAAAATGTCTGGTGGTTTATAATCCCTCGACGGAAACGGAAACGGAAACGGAAACGGGAACGGGGACATTTGACGCCGAATATTTTAAGAATGAAACGGGCACATATGACGGTTTTTTTTTTCACAAATATTTTCGTATAATTTAAGGAATAATATTTTAAAAGAATAAGGAAATTATTGAAATTAAAATATTTTATACAAATAATAAAAAAAAATTTATCAAAATATACAAATAATAATTAATAAAATATTAATTTAAATTTTATTTATATATTTAAAATTGTTGACTGGTTAATTATTATCCTAAAGAATCGTAGGTTGATATGTGGCTACCAAATAATAAAAATACTCTTTCTGTCATGCTTCATATGAACAAAAGATATATAAAGAAATAACTTGAAAAAATACCAAACTTACAACGCATAGTTCAATCTCTCAAAACAGATTAAATCTATTATATTTTTGTTTGATGGATTAAGATTAAACTCAAAAAAACTCTCAAATTCATGACAAATTGAATCAAAAGATTAATAAAAATAAAATCCATTGTAAATTGAATTAATATTAATATACATATACTCTTTGTTGCACATAATTTTTATTTATTTTATTTTAATTATTATCTTACACATAAAAAAAAAAATTGTGTTTACAAATATTATTGAGAAAATGTTGAATTTAGTTATATGTAGCACATTATCATTGCATAAAACAAGAAAAGAAAAACGAACTTACATACGTCCTCAAGTTTTATTTTAATTTTTTAGATTATTGATTTTTTATAAAAAAAATAGTAAAATAAGTCTTTTTAATATAATAAAAATAGAATATTCTAACAATGTTATAATATTTTCTATTTTTCAATCAAAATTTGAAAAGGTATAATTGTCAAGAAGGTGTAGCTTAGTTGGGAGGTAATGAGTTCGAAACATGATAAAAGATTTAGAATTTAAAAAAAATATATATATAATAAAAAATTCAAAATATCACTTATTATTATATTTCATATTAAAAAAAAAAAACCGCAAAAGCAAAAAAGGAAAAGAACAATGGAGGGATTAAGAGAAATAAGAGGTTTGTGAACATTTTTTAGTTGGGGAAATGAAATGTTACCTAAAAAGGTCTTAGCCGAAGCAAAATGTGGTGACTTTTAAGTCTCCCAAGAAGCATTCAATCTTCTTTTTGAATGAGTTATAATCTAAATTCTTACAAAGATAAGTCGGAGATTGAGATTCATTCTGTTTAGATTTTTTGATGTTTAAGTTAGCAAAAATTAAAAAAGAGATTTAGAGAATATTCAAATGAGTTTTTTAATACATCCGAATGTAATGCCTAAGAATAATAGTTTTTACTTTAGTCCTTTGTGTTTTGTATATCTTACTTATATGAAATGGAGTAATGGTAGTTAGGAACTGACCGATGAGGTTGTATCATGTACTCCTAATTTTGATCTCGTAGTAGGTACGCATTTTGGCAAGGCACTATTAGCCAACACCTTTTTCAGCAGTATTAATGACTAGTACAAATTCATATGTTATGCGTGGGAGTGGACTTCGAGTAAATCCGTATAAGAGGGACCACACTAATACAACAATTATAACGAAATATTGAAATACCTACGCTTGCATCAATTAGTAGTGGCATGGCTAAAGTTAGGCGAAGTACCATGAAAGAGATTTACTCTGAACTCCACGTATTCAAAAGTTAAACTGATCAAGATGACATGTAATCCAAACTATTTAGTCGTCCTCACATTGTGTGGTCTCATCCGATTTCAATCCAAATCAGCAGTCCAATTCCATTACCACCGGCCACTCTTTTCGAAGCCAACAATTACCCTCAAGTCTTTGATCCTTTAATTTTCTTGGACATCTTTGATAGCCACCATCGCCAGAAAGACAGATTATTTGCAACGGTCCTTGAGTTCATTCGCATGAGATGTTATGGTATTGAGCCTAATGACAAATTCACCTTTTTTTTTTTTTTTTTTTTTTTTTTTGAGGATTTGCCCATTTTCCAGTCTAAGGTGTCTCTTTTAGGTTTTTATTCATGGCTTATATTTTCAAATTTTGGAGATTTGTAAATTAAAACATTTTACTCAATGATAATGTAAACACTCAAATTAAGTGACACATGACAAACTAATAGTCATTGATTGTTACTATCTTCATCTATAAATAGAGACCAAAAGAAGCATTCAAGGGAAGTGAAAATCGGAGGTAAAAATCGGTGGTGGCAGAGAAGAAAGGAAACTCCGACGATTCCCTTCGGGGATCGTCCATAGTTTCTAGCACATCCTCCCTTCGAGATCAAGCCCAAGAAGTCAAAAATCAAATCAAATATAGATGGATCGAGATCAAGCTCAAAGGCCCTCGAAGTTCAAATTCATTCCGAGATCCAGCCCAAAACGCCCCTCGGAAGAAATCAAAATCCATTGGATCGAGACAAGCTCAAAATGTCCTCAAATCCACGACGAAAAGAATCGACGGAGAAATATAAAGATTCTAGTCCAACATCAAAATATATATTATCTTGTGACATTTATATTTTTAATTATTTATTTTGCAGATGATAATAATCGAAAAGAAAAATTTTATTGTTCACAGATGCATTTTAAACTCGACATATTTTCTTTATAACAAAGACCAATAAATTGTTTAATAATTAAATTCAATATTTTTTCTTTTCAAAAGGAAAAAAAAAAAATCAATCTTTTTTTAAATATTATTTTGATTCCAGGGTCTTAAAAATTATAAACATCCTTTAAAAGAATGAACTGGTATAAATTTTATTAGAAAATTAGTCTTGTTTTCCCTCCTCTTTCTTTTTTTTTTTTTTTTTTTTTCTGGTGTGTGTTTTTGAAACACCATTTATATGCTCAGTTATTGTAAATTTATTATTATGAATATGATGTTTAAATTTATCACTTGGGGACCAAGAAAACAAACCTCAGATACATTGAAAGGTGCATTTGGAGTAACAGAAATAACGGTCCAGGAAGATCAGCGACGATCTAAACAAGACACATCCCGTTAAATACTGCAAAATCATAGCATCTTAAAGTCGAAAGTACTAGACTAATATGTAAAATGAAAACGTTCTTTTTTTCTTTTTTTTTTTTGTTTCCCGAATCTTCCAAATATCTTATTCTATATATTGTATATATATATATTATAAGTATTCTGCCAGTTGTGGAAACCGCTGAAACAACCAAGTGACTCCTCTGATGGCAACCTGCAATGACGAAGATGTAAAGAAATATGTAATAGTAATACCACCGCCGGAGAAGCAGCTAAAAGAATAAGCTATATGTTTTTCATGGTGCTCTAATTTTTTTCAATTTCTATAGTCACTATTGCCACTAATTTAGATGCGACTCTCAATTATGCAAACAGAGTATAACTCTTACTTGCGAGAAAGTCTTGCTCTTACTTCTTTTAAAATGTTTTCCAACGACCTTACATAATATTCACAATGCGTTTTTCAATTGTATCAAACTAAGGCTTGCACTACAAATTTTTTGCAATAATGATAAATCATATTAATTATATAGCATGTGATAATTTGATTTCATTTAACATAGTATCAGACTAAGAGTTTTGTAAGTTCCAATCTTTACTATTACCCTATATGTTGATTATTGTGCATATATTGAATCTATGTTAAGAAATTTTACGATCGACCCAAATGTGAGAGGTGTCACAAACTCTCTATAAGATTAAATTATAAGATGACTTGATGGTCCAAGTGAACTCATAACTTAAAGCAGAGTTATGAAAGGAACATGAGGTATAAAACTCATACCAACGCTAACTCTCCAGGCTTGAATGCAGGTTCCACACTGTCTCGCCCATAACTGTTGAAGGAGATTAAAACGAGTACAATGTTATAGTAGCAAGGATAAAATTTAATGCAGTATGAAAAAACTAAACTCTATGAATAAGGAAAATTCCCCACTTTCAGTGTTAAGATAGCCAAGGATCGATCAAGGTATGATTTCAGTCTTTAATTACAAACACAGATCCAAGAGAGAGACTGCTTTGAGATAAAAAAAAAACTACTCACCATATTTGTCTCTTGCCATCCACCACGTCCAACCGGTAAAAACTGCATCCTTTGCTAAAAGGAAAAGGCTTACCCTTCCATTCTGACACCAATATATATATATATTTTGAAAAATCAGACACATAAAGAGTACTAGGAAGCTCTCAGAAGATAACAACAGAGCAGGAGGAGGAGGAGGAGGAAACTATAATTATATATAAAATGTATACCTAGATGCCATGTAACACCAACACCAGAAGGATCATTCTCAGATATATCATCAATAACAAATTGCAGGTCAGTGCTGATAGTGTCAATGAACTTGTTAAAGAACTCTAGAATTGCCTGAAACAGCAGCATTCAAGGTGAAAACTGTAGATGACGGCCGGACACAGTTATCCATAGTGCCTTGTAACATGGATGGATACAAAGATATAAAATAAAGGGTAAAGTTAAAACCTAACAACTATAGCCAGTATGTTAGATATAAATATAGATGCTTTAGCCAATAGAAACAGAAGCCTATGAAATTAAGTAACATCCAGAAGTGAATATTAAGATCAGAATTTCAATTCCAATGGAACAATTTGCAACTCAAAGATCAAAGATCAAAGCTAAATAATATACTGGTATCATTAAGCAGCTTTTATTATTCTAAGCCAATAGAAGAACAACCATACGGAAACACAGAAATAGGTGGACAGATATACTAACCTTGCGGCCTACGAAGGGCTGAGGGAAGATAAGATCCTCGTACACACAATTCTCTGCAATAAGTGTCTCCACGGAAACCAAATCATGGGCATTGATTCCTTGGTAGAACTGCCTCACAACAGTAGTAGCAGAGTCCATGGAACTAGAAGAAGAAGAGGAAGGAGCAGACGTTTCCAATACACTTTGATGATTGTTACGGAGAACCCACTTCCTTCTATGGCGGATACAGTTAAATCCACCATTTCTTGTAGCATGGCGGTAATTAGAGAAACATTTGAATTGAATTTTCGGGGTAAAGATTGAAGGGTCAGCTTTTAGTTGGGAGTGGATCAAGGAAGGAGTTACTGTCACCGGCGTCACGGCCATGCCTGCTGTGCGAGTTCTTACGGCAACGCGATTAAGAAGAAACTCCGACCTTTCCCCTTATCACCTAGGCTGAGGCAATGGCAGCCCAAGCACAACGATCGTCTTTGGAGGAAAAGATATTTACGTGGACTTATTAGAGGTCGACAATTTATGGGGGGCCAAATTTTAAGAAAAAAGAAGGATCTATATATAAATGGGACAATTAATTATTTAAACTAGATGGTCTAACAGTACTGAGGATTTCTGTGATAATAATTAGCTATATTAATTTTTTACCCTAGACAAGAAAAATGATAAAAATTAGGATCACTCCTAAGCTCCAAAAAAAATAGATAAGGGAGTGTGAAGGATGCTAGAATCTTTTGATCCAGCAGGGCCTAATGATTTTTTTTTTTTTGTGCCTAAAGAGTTTCCAAACACAAGAAATTAGGAATGTATGAATTGGCAGGGAATTCTTGCATAAATAAATTTCAGGTACCAGGATCAGGACAGAACCAAAAAGTTCTTCAAATTAAAAGTTAACAAAACTTTCAACCTGCGAAAATAATTAAATGATTTGCTTGTAATAGCAGCAAAGAAAACAAGAGCGTTCAACTAAAAGAACATGTCTGACAACAAAATCTAACTCTATTCCACAAATATGAGTAAATGGAAATCCTTGCAGCCATATATTTAATAATATACTAGTAAGTAGCGGAATAAACTGGAAGGGTGAAAATTGAAGCATCTAACAATGCCATTCCTCCAAAATGGAATTCAACGATTAGCTTTTGCAACCCTCTCAATCTCATCCTTCTTCTTGATAGCATAGCTGCAAATGAACACAAGACAGAATCAATGTACTTAACCTCTCGCCAGAATGACAATTAATCAATAGACACTGAATAGGAAAAAGAGCATTAAGTAGGAAGAATCATCCCAACAGTAAAACAGATGCTATAAACAAAAGTTCAGAGACTTTCATCACCTGTTAGACGATCCCTTGGCAGCATTGATGAGTTCATCAGCAAGGCACTCAGCAATCGTCTTGATATTCCTAAAAGCACTCTCACGGGCACCAGTTGTTAGTAGATATACTGCTTGGTTCACACGTCGCAGGGGAGAAATATCAACAGCCTGACGCCTCACAACACCAGCAGAACCAATACGGGTGGCATCTTCCCTTGGTCCACTATAAAACATAAGCATACAATACCATGTGTATTAACAAATTGATGGATGTAAGAGCATATGCTTAAGTACTCCCACCTCACATATAAATAAAATGGAAGAGAGCGAGAGAAAAAAAGAGAAAACACAAAGAAAGGAAATAGGAAACAAATTAGGTACCTGTTGATCACAGCATCAACAATGACCTGAATAGGATTCAAGTCAGTCAATAAATGGATGATTTCCATAGCATGCTTCACAATGCGAACAGCCATAAGCTTCTTCCCATTGTTTCTCCCATGCATCATCAAGGAGTTTGTCAGCCTCTCCACAATTGGGCATTGAGCCTTCCTAAACCTCTTCACTTGGTACCTCCCAGCTGTGTGGGGCATATAGGTAGCATGCCTGGCTGCTGTAGCAGTAATGTAATCCTCAACAGAGATGTCACCGATCTGTATGGCATGTGGGAAATGTAAGTCCAACAGTGTACTCTCCAGATGACAATGTCAGATGTAAAAATACCCAAATAGATCACCAAAACCAAGGGTGGGCAAGAGGCAAAGCTTTAATACTCAGACATTCAACATTAAATGAAGTGATGTTGAAACAATGCAAGATTAAAAGTTTTCTACACACTTCAAATCAATGACTTTATTTTCAACTCCCTTCAAATAGATGCTATTTCAAGCCCTCTTAAAATATTCAGTTTATCAAAGAATTAAGCTGCACAGACCAACTAAAATCAGTAGCACAAAATTGAGTTACAGAAAATCAAGCAAACCAATGTACAAATCCACCTCCCATTGCTTGAAATACATTCAAATATATGATAGAATATCATTACCTTAATCTTTGAAAATTTATTGTGATTAAAGGTCAGCTCACAGAGAGCAAATAAATCTTATACCCCACAACCTTTTCAACCCTATCCTCACCCCTCTTGACCCACCTTGTCTCTCTCAGAAACAAATGCCATTACATGAGCTGCTTCTGCTATAGATCCATTACTGACATCAATGAAGAAAGGAAGCACAAAGGAAGCATAGATACTAGGTTGAAATATAATATTGGAGTTGAACTTCAGAAATTGAGCCAAAAAAGAGTAGTACTTATTCAAGCTATTTAGTTGAACATTCTTAAGAAAAGTTGAGATATAAATCAAGAAAAACAAGATATGATGTTTCTGCATTCCTTGCCAGAAAAGGCTGCATACCTAACCATCAAGAAGGGTTCTAATGTTCAGAACTGCACACTCAAAGTAGAAGTTACAAATCAACCGTGGTCAATGACAGTAAATATTCAAACCCACTAAGAAGAGTACTTAATTAAAAACCGTATATGCAGCAAGCTTTACTGATTAACCACTTCAAATTGC
>JAHSUH010001958.1:0-15337 GCA_025388415.1 Cynanchum wilfordii
CTAGAAAGCAAGGTAAATGAACAATGAAAGGAATAAAGCAAGTAAAAAGGTTGGGAGGAATTCTTTGTAAAATATAGGTGAGATAAGAGGATACAAAATACCAAGTATAGGATAATCTTGGATCTAGTATCATAGCTCCACCAAATTCAAGTCTAAAGTAGAATCTCTTCCATACGGATCGTGGCAAGAAATTCCTAGATTAAGAACACTTGAATGTTAACACAACTATATCTCCTATCAATCATCCAAGGTCCGGTCCATCGATAGTAAACAAATCACATTAACTTGGCACTAATCGTATATCCAAGGTCCGGCCTAACAATTAGTGTTAATCCGAAACCACAATCTCAAATCAAAGCTTGTACTAAAGATAAAATTCAGATCTAAAGTCATCAATGAAATTGCAATTTGAATCAATAAAACCACAATCATTCAATCCAAGAACATCACAATATCTCAAGTAATTTGTAAAATAAGACCAACCAAATCTACCTATAAGAAATGTAGAGATGAGAATTCCTAAGGTTGGTTAACTAATTACAAAGAATAACAAGGGATAATAGAAGAAAAAGGGGAAAGTAAAACATAGACATTAAACCTTCTTCCTCTTCAACTCCTTCTCTTGATTCTTCTTTGCTTCTTCAATTTGGATCTTCAATTTGTGTAGCGCAAATACCCTAGAATATATTCAATAGATCTCCTTACGGATCGAGGCAAACCTACCAAATTAATCCCAAGATACTCAATACTACAACAAGTAGAGAGTAATCTCTAAGAAAATTGGAAAATCAAAGTATAGATCTCTCTCTAAGTTCTACCAAACCTCTAAAATTACTTAGCAATTAAGCCTAATCAAACCTCTATCCAACCTCAATTAATGATAAAAATCCCAATATTTATAGATAACCAAAAACAGGGGTAAAATAGTAATTTTACACAAAAATCACTAAAATCTCGGAACAGGGCGCCAAACACGGGCTCGGGTGTATACGTAACACGGGCTCGGTGACGGTTTCATCACCGAGCGCGTGTTGACTCGGCCGTGTTCTTCCTTCCGTATGGCCGTGTTCTTGAAATGAGCGCGTGTTCACTAGCTTTACAGGGCGTGTTCAATGGCTTGTCCGGGCGTGTTCTTGACCGGAGCACGTGTTCCTGTGCTGGTTTTGTGCATCTTTCCGGAAATTGCATATTTAGTCCCTGAACTTTGCTCTTTTAATCAATTTACTCCACAAACTTCCCGAAAACAGAATTATCACAATTAAGTGCACAATTAACATATTTATCTCAATTTACTCTAATAAACCTCAACAATTATGCACAAATACCCTTCAAAAACATTATCAAATTTAGCGTTATCATAATACCCCACAACTTAACCTTTGCTTGTCCTCAAGCAAATCAAAGAAGGAATTTGAATCAAACAAATCATTTAATAGATGTGCATAAATGTTTTCTCAAAGAATTCAAACTAACTAGTTTACTTTTCAAAGATCTCATAAACAAAGTGTTTAAAGAATGATTCACTTCTATGCCTCATCAAGTGTTTTCATGTTTAAATCAAGAAATACAAAATTGAACAAATCATTTTCAACTTAATTACGAAAAACGATCATAAAATCATCCCGAGTGCAGTGTGTGCTCTATCTCAATTAGTGATCCAAATAGCAAATTTCCTTTCAAAGCAAATTATTCAAATAGTGGTTCGGTCGATCGAAAACTTCAACAACGAGACATAATCACAATCAAATCTCAAGAAACAAACCACTTATTCAAAAGTAAATTTTTATTCAATTAATTCTCTTTTATTCAAGGCTTTTATTGTTTGCTTAACAATATCAACTTTAACTACCCTTGTAACGAGTTCCACTCCGATGACTCCCGGATCCCGAGGACCTTAGGGCACCGGGCATTCAATTCCCATAAGAAGTGGTGCTCAAGTAGCAAAGGATACATGCAAATAACCTTTTATTCAACAATTTATTCAACGAAAATTAATAAAAGTGTGGCAAGTCTCTCAAAGAATTTTCAAGTGAAAACGCAAGTTATTTCCATTCCCAAAAGACTTAATACTACTCAAATAAATGTCCAAAAGTATATTTTAATAATTAGACATGTTCTTTTTTTAAATGTAGTATATATATTAAATCTCAAAGGCCTTGCACTAAGTAGGTGAGGTTGATACCAACCGAGTTGCTTCAGGTTGTCAATTAGGCATGCTCTTTTCTACTATAGTTGTCACCTTATTATGGTTTGGGTTTTTTGTAGCTCATTCTATTTAGGAATAATAAAAAAGAATAAATTATATTCTTCTAGAGGGGTTTAAGAACTCCGTGTTCCTGACTCCTAGGTGAGTGCAGCCTTTTCATAGCCTCAAATTTTAGTAATCATAGGTTTCTAGCACCCATTACTCGATCTATAACTAAGGCACATAACAGAAGAATAACACAGAATAGATATGGGACAGCATCATAGGAAAATCACAAAGTATCCTATTTTTCCAATTCATGCTCAAGACATCTGTACCATAGATTCCATCATGACACAGAATGCCTTCAATCTTTTTCAAGCCACTGGAACAAGAATAAAACCAACATAGTGAGAAAAAACAACCAAACAAAGGACTACCTATCAGCAGACCATCAACAGAAGAACTAAAAAGAAAGCTTTCAGTACGAGAGCAATTCCTTTGTACAATAGTTAATTCTACTGTACTGACATCTGAATCAAACTTCAGAGTTTAGATTCACAAGCTGAGCAAATATCAAACACAATCCAAAGCTTTCATGTGGAAACTCCTTTGCATAAAAATCAATCAATATGTAGCTTGTATAACAATTAACACTACTAAGTAAATATACCATCGGAATCAAAAACCAGGAACAACTTTATTTGCACGATAAAGACACAGAAAAACCATAAAGTGAAAATCAACAATCCCAGATGAAAATTTGCCAAATAAAAGATCAATTCAGGGAAGAAAAAAAAAAAAAACCCTACTCCTCTTTATTATTCAAAATTTATTTCCTTTCTGCGGCTAAATTCCCAATCTCCAGTCATTCCTGAGATATTTGCAAAAAAAAAATCCAGGTTTTTAAGATTAATCCTCAAAACTTAGACAATCATTTCAACAATCTAAAAAAAAAAGAAAAAAAAAAGCAAAAATAAAAGGAAAAAAATAAAGCAAAATCAGAACATACAAAGATAACAAAAACAAAAGGGTTGTAAAGAGAAAAATACAAAGGATTAGATAATCACCGACAAAAGGAGAATATAGCCTCTACAACAACAGCAACAGCAACAGCAACAGCAGCAGCAAAATAAAAATCCCACAACAAATCAGCGACAGAGAATTTCTTCAGAAAGATAGAAAAACAGTAAGAAAAGAAGAAGCGATGGCGGAAGAAGGAAGAATGGTATGGTTGAGAGACAGTGGTGCCGGAGATTATGAAATGAATAGTAGAAAGAAGTCCTCCAAGGAATAAGTGTTCTAATCAACTATAATTAAAATAATTCATCTCTCCATAATTTTTTTAGTAAACAATACATATATATATATATATATATATATATATATTTTATAAAATATATATAATATATACATATAAAATATAAAATTAAAATAAATTAAGATAAAGATTCTTACTTGTAGATGATGTATTGGTATTTATCAATAAAGTTTTGACTTTTTCTTGTCAATTTTTATTTTAATTAATTTTTAGAAATTTTTATTTTAGTGAAAAAAAACTTCATGTGGAAAGAGATCCGTCCACTTCACATAAGTTTCCTAAAGTATTAACACTTTTTCCATTTTCTTTTAATGAATTTATTAGTTTTTTTAAAAAGGAAAAAAAATATTAGAAAAAACTTATCCACATATTAAGATTTGTTGAAGGAGAGTTTGATTTCGTTTCTTCTTTCAACAACAACTTAATCCATTTTGGGTGTATTAAAAAATTTATAGAATGTCTAAGAATAAGACAAAAATTGAACAAAGAGCCAGATTTAAATGAGTGAGTTTAACAAATGTTTCTTCTAAAAAAAACTAATATCTAAATATCAATAAATAACAAAGCATTTGAGATGTAAAAGGTAGCAAGAATACCAAAGAAATAAAGAGGAATAAAAATTAAAAATAAAAAACATAAGAACACAAAAAAAAAAACATAGAAAAAAGTAGAGAGACAAGAAAAACAGTAAATAATAAAGAAAATCGATAGAAAATATTGAACTCCGACCAAGAGAGAGCTCTAGTCGGAGTATAATTCTCCCTTAGTCGGGAGATAAAAACTGGAGAAGGGATGCAGTGCTGAAGAAGAAGAAGAAGAAGAAGAGATGAAAGGTTTTAGAGTTTCTGTAGAGAAAATTTTGTTAACTCTCCATTGAACTTTTTCTATGTTATATTTTCTTTCTCAAATATTAATTCAGAAAGAAGGTCAGTATTAGAAATTACTTTAGTATTTTTGAGGTGATAAAAGATGTCATGTATGCTAAATAATAGATGCATATTTTTCACAATGATTATATTCAATTCTATGTAATCAATACAAATGTGCATAATCCCGTCCTCCTTCTTTATAAGAAGAATAGAAGCACCCTAAGGTGAAACTCTTGGTCGATGAATTTTATATCATATATATATATATATATATATATATATATATATATATGTATATATATAATTCTTGTAGTTGTCCCTTCAATTCTATAAACTCAAATAGTATCATCCAATAAAGAGTTAGAGATAGGCTCTACTCTCTCTCGGAATGAAGTTAATTAATCTCAAAATCAAATTTTACATTTAGGAATAAATTATGTAATTTCTTTAGAAACATATTTAAAAAATTCACAAACAATACATGTTTCATCTTTCGACTACTCTTCTCTAAATTAACTATATAAGTTAAATATCTCATAATTTTTATTTTTATATGATCGGGTGTCTTTCCCTTGATCCTTCCACGTGAGCTCGGTGTGTCCGTTCCTTGTGACGAGGATCCCGCAAAAGACCAAATGTCGGGGGGTGTGTTCCCGGCGTTGGCGCTCCGACGGTCAAGTTAGTAACAGAATAAGTATTTACTAGTGTCGGATGGTCGGTCGGGAAGGAAAGCTCCGACAGACCAAACTAAGCACTTGAGTGTATCAGAGAGTCAGAACACTTAGAGTATATTCTGAATATCCGACTTTCACTTGGTTTGTGTGTGAGTGTGTTACCGTTTTATGGAGATGCGTGGCCAACCGGGAAGTGACACCTGGAGTGATCCCGCCCAACAATTCTGCAATAGTGGCTTCAAGCAGTGTCTGTCAGGTCGGGTGCATTTAATGTGGGTTTCAGTGAGAATCCTTTTGTCAAAGGTCATGCTACGAGTATTTTGTACTTCTGTCCATCGGCTAGACCTTGGTGAAATTCTATCCGGGACTACGTCAATCCTTCGTGGAATCCACTTCAGACGGTTCAGTTTATGTGAACTTTTATAGACTTCGATTACTCTCATTATAGATATTTAAAAATTGTCATAATTAAGATTATAGATTTGATTTCTTTTTATGTTCTTTTCAATTTAAATTCTTTTTTTGTTTTCAGATATTTTAAATTCTAGCTTATTTTCTCTATAATTGAATTCTGGTTGCTGTCTATTTTAACCAGCTAAGACTCACAATTTACAAAATTTTATTTTCCAGAAATAAAAAGTGGGCATGTTGAAAATGAAAGACAATGAGGTGCTGGCATCTTTAAATTCCTACTTATCTTTTTTCTTCTTGCCTAAAAAAAATATATGGTAGCGAAACATTGCATTTATAATTTGTCATGTCCAAAATTCGGACATAATTTAAAAATTAGAAAATTTTAAATTTAAAGCCGTAACACGACCTAATTCTCTAAGTTATTACCCAAAGAATGTAAAGTCTCAAAACAAACTCAATCAATACATAAAAAATTCCTTAACAAAAAGCACTTGAAGTCCAATCTTTCATAAATATACATAATTCTCAAAAATAATATTTTACAAACATTACTATTCTAACTACAACAAATCAAATTAGATACCCAAAACTTATAACCATTACCCACCAATTAGAAAATCCAAATCACAAGTTGATTTCATCGGTCTATCAAAACCTTCAAAAGCATTTGAACAGTGGTGATATGAGCTTATAAAAGCCCAATAAACAATTCGACCTTCTTCAGAAAAATATTTGGGCATTTAAGTTCATATTCAAAAATTATAACAGTATTAGAATACTTTCAAACATAACAAATAAAATCTTTTTAACAAATATTTTTCATCTTACATTGAAAATTAAAAAATTCTCATATATAATTTCAAAACAAAAAGGGATAAGAATCACATGTTACTTATTCTTTTTAGCTCAAGCAAGTATAGTCACTCATCGATTTAATCGAAATCGATCTTAGTTGTTTATGGAGGCCTGAACTTATAACAATGGAGTTCAATGGGTTCGGAACTTATAAATTTGGAACATGTTCGCCCAACTCATTTATAACTAACTTAAGCCAAAACTTTTCTTTTCTTTATTTTTTTTAGGGAAGGTTTAATCATAAATTTAACAAACAAAAATATCTTCAAATATATATACTTGAAAGATATATATACTTGATATCGAAATAATAAAAATTCAATCAAAGAAATAAAAATCTTTTATCTAAATGTAAAATCAGAAGAAAACTAATATTTTTATCAAAATTTAAAATCATAAAGATAAAATCTTTTATCAAAAAAAAAAATGAGAAAAAAAATAAATTTTTAAGAAATTATAAATATAACGGATAAATAATCGGAACAACCAACCAAGAATAGCTGTGTCAAAAGAGTTTTTTCAGGATTTTCCTATAATCATGCTTGTACCAAGTATCAACAAAATGAACTAAATCAAATCTCGAGACTTTCAACAATCAACAACCGATATCTATCATCGGCTAAGCAAATCAAATTCCAAAACAAAGTTCACAAAATAATCTTTTCAAGTAAACTAATCATTTTGAAAAATTTGAAAAATTCGAAAAATTTGGCAATTATTTTGAAAATAGTTGAAAATTGAGATAAAACGAGAACACACACCTACCCCACAACTTGAGAATTGCACTGTCCTCGGTGTAAAATCTAATACCCCACAACTTATTTTGAAAAAAAATAAGAAAGCGAGAAAAATTATAAATACAAAACGGGAATAAGTGTGAAAAAACTAGAAAAATAAAAACAAGAAAATTTTATTTAAAACGGGAAAGTCAACTATGAACACAAAAGATAATCATAAAAATCCAAATAAATCAAATAGTACATAAACCAAGTAAAAATAAATAAAATCAACTAAAAAGTGAATAAATAAAACAAATAAACCCTATCCGGAACATCCGGGACTAAGAAAGCGATATAGACAATAATTGAACGCCAAAAACCAAGTATGACTCGATAAAAGCGGTAAAAGGAAAGGGAAGAAAGACAAATCTTGTTTCCGAGCAAGCATGCTTGGAACTTATTTTGTTCCTTTCTTAGGAGCTTCTTCCTTCTTCAATGATTTTATAAGGTTCGCTTTGTCCTCCCTAACAACCTCATCTTTCGATTCATTGAACGGAATTTTGTTCGGTGCTGTTAGGGAGTAATCATTTTTCTCGTTCTGAAAATTGCCTGGACAATTATCCCACTTGCATTTCCAGGTTTTGTAGCGAAGCCTATTTATTCCTGTTTTACCTTCAACAAATAATCAAGAAAGATAGAATAGAACAAAACAAAGAAAGAAAGAAATTACAAGATTAAAAATGTCCTACTACAAATGATCTAGAGAATAACACAAAAACAAGAGGAAATAAAGAAGGAAATCTCAATACCTACAAAACAAGAAAGGAGAGATTAGTAAGGATAAAAGGAAATAAAATATAAGATTATTAAATAATGCTAATCTAATCAAAAATGAGGAAAAGAAAATGAATTAAATTAATTGAATGAAAGAAAGAAGAAAAAGAATGAAAGAATGATAAAGAAGAATGGAATGAAATGTAAAGGAAATAAAGAAATTTGAAAGAAATAAAAATGGAGAAGGAAATGAAAAGATTTAATGAGCATGCAAAAAGAAATAAATTTAAAAGAAAAGGAAATGAAATGCAATAAAACTGAACGAAAATGGAGGAAAAGAATTGAATTATAAATTATGCATGCAATCGGCTAATGCCAAAAACAGAGGAAAAAGCAGGGGAATTAAGATTTCAGTTCTGGAATTTTTTTTTTTTTTTTTACAAAACAGAGCAGAAAACAGAATTGTACATAGTAAGGCTACTGGAAATTTCTGCAAAACCGAGTAAATAGCATGCTGGAATTTTCAGAATGACCAAAACAAATTGTAACTCACAAAATTCTGGGCACATTACAACAAAAACAGTGAATAAGACTCACTGAAATTTGCACAAAAACAGAACAAAATATATAACAACTACTGGATTAAATGTAAGGCAGTAGTGATGTAAAAATCTGCCACTGTACTGCCCAAAATTTCATCAAAAACAGAACAAAACCAAACATACAATAAATTTCAGAATTAAATATTTCAGCAGCAGTGCAAACCAAATGTTACTGGACTGCCCACAAGAATTTTTCACTGAAAATGCAGTGTACAAAAGTATACAAAAACATCTAGCTACTGGAAAATAATAAAACAAAAGAAATGAGATTACATACAACTAAAGTATCTAATGCCCTAATTACAATACCATGCAAAATGAATTTACAAAGAAACTATATGTTAATCTACTGGAAAATGTAAACCTAGAAAAACAAGGAAACTCATGCATTTTCTAATTAAATTAATCAAGCAAGATCAAAGAATATAAAGAACAAACTTCTCCCTACTGGAAAATGAGGATACTTAATATATATGCATCTATTCCTATAGTTAAGTATATGCAAAAGGAACTACTGGACGGGATTTTTGTAATCAAAGAAAAATTCAGCATGTGAACAAGGACTAAATCTGGAAGATATTTGTAATTCACCAAAGCTGTACATATATACAATTTATATAAGAACTACTGGAGACTATAAGATGCAATTAAAATACATACATATATCTAGGCCATGCAGAAACATGCACATGCAAATTATAAAAACAAAACATGCAGATTCATGCAAGTCTACTAAATAACATGCAAAGAAAAGAAAAATATGCAAACTAACTAAATCATATGCAAAAACAATCAATACAAAATACTTGAAATCTGAAAATGAAATGTAACAAAGCTAATGGAGTGAATTAAATAACTAAACTAGAAATGTAGGTCACTAAACTAGCATTTCTTAAAATTAGTTTCTAAGAATGCTTACTACTCAACAAAAAGCTATACATATTTATGAACTAAAGAATTCAAAGATTACTAAATAAATACCTAAAGATGCAAGACTAAATAATAATAATAATGATGACCTTTTATTGAAAAATCTACTACATGCAAAATCCAACAAAAATTTCGAAAGAAGAAATTAAAAACAAAGCTATACCAAAACTTATATCAAATGCAAAGTAAGGCTAACAAATAAAAGATAAAAAAAAAAATGAAAACATATAACATCAATTCCTAACAAAAGTAAGTATCTAGATAATATTCTTCATAAATTGAAAATATTATTAGAATACTAACTAAACTAGAAAGCTCTTAAAGAAAATAAAGGAAAGAAAATAGAATGAATTGAAAATGCATTACTAACTAAGAAATGTAAAACAACTAAAGAAAATGCAAAACAAGTAAATGACAAGTAATAAAACTAAGATTAAGAAGAGAAGTAAACTAAACTACTCTAAACATAATACCTAAGAATCAAGATAATATCTATAACAACTATCAAAACTCAATAAAACGAAAGCATGGAAATACATCTAAGAACATGAAATAGAAATCAATCAAAGAAAGAATCAAGTTAGAAGACTTAGTTAGATCCTATACTAACCATACCTAAGAACCTAATTAGATCAAGTTAGAAGAGATTAGAACAAACTATGTCAAGTTAGAAAGTAAGAAAAAACAATTAGATCTAAAAATTCTAAACTAAAGATCAAACTAAGATGTTAAACCTAAGATCTAGGTTATTCTAAAGGATAAGGATCTAAAGAATCAAAAGCTAACCTAATCTAAAGCACTAAACTAACTAAGCTATCTAATCTAAATCAACTAAAGTTAACCTAAATCCAAAATATCTAAACTATATCTAACCAAAATCTCTAAGTAAAAGTTTACCTAAAGGATCTAAACTAACCAAAACACTAACTAAACCTAAAAATCATGATACTAAATCATCTAACCTAAGATCTAAATCCAAAAATCTATAATCTAAGCAAAAGAAATTCTAAGAAAACAAATCAAAATGAAAACAAGAGAAACAAAATACAAGTAACAAAAGAAAACTACTAAAGTAAGAATAAGAAAGATCAAAGAAAATCAAAATTAAACTACTCAACTAGAAATAAGAAACAAATGAAATCGAAAACATCTAAACTAAATGCATTAAAATCGATCAAGCAAATATCCAAGATCTATCAAAGAGAAAAAAGATATTCTAAGAATTAGACATGAAAAGTAAAAGTTACTTGAGAATGATATCATAAAACAAATCATATCAAAATTAATTCGTTATAAATTTCACACCGTTGATGAAAATTTTTCCCAAAAATTACAACAAACTTAGAGGAAAAACATCACGAAAATTAATAGGATTCCCCGGCAACGGCGCCAAAAATCCGATGTGTTAATTTGAGTTATAAAATATTAATATAAATAATATAAATAATCGAATAAATAGTACTAAAATAATAAGAGTCTCTATGATTAAAATAGGTTTGTCACTTAATAAAATAACTCAATTAGGCAGAACACCTATCGAAATAGTTTAGTAAATAAGGTGATATTCAGATTTTAAATTTATAAAAATCGTTTTTCCCTAAGACTTCTATTAAATTCTAGTGTGGAAAATATAATCAAACTAATTATGAATATGATTTGTGATTAAGGATCATTCAACAAGTAAATCAACCAATATCAAGAATGATAAGATTGAATTCTAAATCCTAGAAAGCAAGGTAAATGAACAATGAAAGGAATAAAGCAAGTAAAAAGGTTGGGAGGAATTCTTTGTAAAATATAGGTGAGATAAGAGGATACAAAATACCAAGTATAGGATAATCTTGGATCTAGTATCATAGCTCCACCAAATTCAAGTCTAAAGTAGAATCTCTTCCATACGGATCGTGGCAAGGAATTCCTAGATTAAGAACACTTGAATGTTAACACAACTATATCTCCTATCAATCATCCAAGGTCCGGTCCATCGATAGTAAACAAATCACATTAACTTGGCACTAATCGTATATCCAAGGTCCGGCCTAACAATTAGTGTTAATCCGAAACCACAATCTCAAATCAAAGCTTGTACTAAAGATAAAATTCAGATCTAAAGTCATCAATGAAATTGCAATTTGAATCAATAAAACCACAATCATTCAATCCAAGAACATCACAATATCTCAAGTAATTTGTAAAATAAGACCAACCAAATCTACCTATAAGAAATGTAGAGATGAGAATTCCTAAGGTTGGTTAACTAATTACAAAGAATAACAAGGGATAATAGAAGAAAAGGGGAAAGTAAAACATAGACATTAAACCTTCTTCCTCTTCAACTCCTTCTCTTGATTCTTCTTTGCTTCTTCAATTTGGATCTTCAATTTGTGTAGCGCAAATACCCTAGAATATATTCAATAGATCTCCTTACGGATCGAGGCAAACCTACCAAATTAATCCCAAGATACTCAATACTACAACAAGTAGAGAGTAATCTCTAAGAAAATTGGAAAATCAAAGTATAGATCTCTCTCTAAGTTCTACCAAACCTCTAAAATTACTTAGCAATTAAGCCTAATCAAACCTCTATCCAACCTCAATTAATGATAAAAATCCCAATATTTATAGATAACCAAAACAGGGGTAAAATAGTAATTTTACACAAAAATCACTAAAATCTCCGGAGCAGGCGCCAAACACGGGCTCGGTGTATACGTAACACGGGCTCGGTGACGGTTTCATCACGCGCGCGTGTTGACTCTGGCCGTGTTCTTCCTTCTGTATGGCCGTGTTCTTGAAATGAGCGCGTGTTCACTAGCTTTACAGGGCGTGTTCAATGGCTTGTCGGGGCGTGTTCTTGGACTGAGCACGTGTTCCTGGGCTGGTTTTGTGCATCTTTCCGGAAATTGCATATTTAGTCCCCGAACTTTGCTCTTTTAATCAATTTACTCCACAAACTTCCCGAAAACAGAATTATCACAATTAAGTGCACAATTAACATATTTATCTCAATTTACTCTAATAAACCTCAACAATTATGCACAAATACCCTTCAAAAACATTATCAAATTTAGCGTTATCATATACAGAGATAGAGAAAGAGAGTTGAGTGAATTTAGAGATAAATAGGGGATGGAGTAATGAATACCTCCGAGTAGCAAAGTTTGTACAGTTCCCCATGAACACTGTCGTGCAGTGCACATGCACAGTCGAGTTCTACCATTCTTGAATCTAATGTGTTCCAAACAATTTATATGCAGTAACATTTCTACTGGAACAATCATTATCCACTCAATACATCAATTGACAAAACAATGTCTTATCCGGAACATCCAACATCTATTTAATTAAACAAGTGTAATCCCTATGTTGGAACATCTAATTTCTATCATGCCATGATTATTTAGCACATATGAACCTGTCTGGAACTTCCGGAATCTACTCAAGTAAGCATAGTAGTCCTAAACTAGACATCCAGTCTCTAAATAAACGTGAAAATCCTATTATGGAGCATCCAGTTTCTAAATAAATAGAGTAGACATAAATTACGCCAAAAACCACATAAGACACCTTTAAAATAAAGCAAACAAACGAAAGAGAAACAAAGAAGAAAAAAAAAATAAAAGAACAAGAAAAACAAACCAAAACAAAACAACGAAAACAAAAACATAGGGTTGCCTCCCAATAAGCGCTTCTTTACTGTCATTAAGCTGGACTACCTTTCCTCCTCGGAAGGATTGCATGTTCGATTTTGTCGAACAATTCCTTGTAAAATTTCAACTTCTATTTGTTCAACTTGAATGATGTTTCACCCTCATTCATTACTTCACAAGCTCCCATAGTGAGACTTGTTAATAACGAAAGAGTTTGTTCAATAGCTTTAAAACATCCTGAAAATGTTCTCCAATGTGAATATAATAACATTGTATCATCAAGTTGAAATTCCTCTAAACTGTCTATCATGCCAAATGCAATTTTTCCATTTAAAGTTCATTGAATTTCCATATTTATCAAATTCATCAAATTTTAGGATTCTATCCAATGCACAAAATGCATTATAATTCAACAAGTGAGTGCAGGGTGATTAGTGTACATAATATTGTTGGACAAGACCAAATATATCAAATGTATATACAATAGCTAGCATAGTATATCATTTGGAATTTCATAGCATGTCCTTGTCCTCAAACAACTCCTACTGCATAATTACTAACATCACATATCATATAGCCAATTTCAATCGGGGGGATGTCATAATGGGTGCAGCAGTGAAAGAATTCCTTTAATAAGATTCATGCAAAAATGCCTTATCGAAAAAGGAATATCTTTTCCAGTTAAGCATATGAGTCGTTTTTATGCATCTTTAAAACATAGATTCTAGATTTCACAAACAATGCATGAACGTATATCAATCATAGGAAATCATCTATAAACTCCCTTAAACTCTCTTATCATGTTAAGAAATAATATAGCTAGAACAGCTATCTAGAAAATAATAGAACATGTATAAGAGCAAAGGCTAGGATTGGTACCCGGAATATCAACAATTTTATAAACAAAAGCTCTTTTGTACCTCTTGAATGCATTCAGTTGCAACTTCTTTTCGTTTCTCATTCAGATTGCAATTATAATCAAGGAAGTTCTTACCTTCATCTTAGGAATCCATAGTAGAAATGAGTTGGTAGAGCCTTTCGGTTTCAATTCAAGTGGATCCTCGCACGATGAAGTCAAAAATTTTCAGTTTTTGATAATACCAAAGATAGATTAGGCATGATGTTTCAATAAGATAAGAAATAAGGAAAGAAAAAGAGTTCGAAAAATCAATCTCTTTTTTTTTTTTTTTTATAAAAATATTTTTTTTATTTTTTTATTTTTTTATTTTTATTTATAGACCCTAGATAATCTTTAGAGTTTTCCCTAGTATGGTTTTAGAATGAATTTTCTAAAACTAGATGACCTTAATTATTAAATTTTAGATAATTTCTAAAATTAACAATTTAGGAAACCGTATACTTAGGAAAGTGAGGTCTAATTCCACTAATCAAGTCATAAAGGATAGATACTACCGTTACCAAATCATAAAATTTCTAAAATTTTGATCAGGAATTTTAAAAATGTTATGAATTTTAGCATGCCCGACAACGGCGCCAAAAATCTGGTGTGTGTTTTGAGTGAGTGATGTGTTATTTGAGTTATATATAAATAATAAAAATAATATAAATAATCGGATAAATAATACTAAAAATAATAGGAATCTCTAAGATTAAAATAGGTTTGTCACTAATAAAATAACTCAATAAGGCAGAACACCTATCGAAATAGTTTAGTAAATAAGGTGGTATTCAGATTTTAAATTTATAAAAATCGTTTTTCCCTAAGACTTCTATTAAATTCTAGTGTGGAAAATATAATCAAACTAACTATGAATATGATTTGTGATTAAGGATCATTCAACAAGTAAATCAACCAATATCAAGAATGATAAGATTGAATTCTAAATCCTAGAAAGCAAAGTAGATGAACAAAGTAAAGAATAAGGCAAGTACAAAGGTTGGGAGGAATTCTTTGTAAAATATAGGTGAGATAAGAGGATACAAAATACCAAGTATAAGATAATCTTGGATCTAGTATCATAGCTCCACCAAAATCAAGTCTAAAGTAGAATCTCTTCCATACGGTTCGTGGCAAGAAATTCCTAGATTAAGAACACTTGAATGTTGACAAGATCAAATCTCCCATCAATCATCCTAGTTTCGGTCCATCAATAGGAAATTAATCACATCAACTTGGCACTAATCATATATCCTGGTTCCGGCCTAACAATTAGTGTTAATCCGAAACCACAATCTCACATCAAGACTTGTGCTAAAGATAAAATTCAGATCTAAAGTCATCAATGAAATTGCAATTTGAATTAATAAAACCACAATCATTCAATCCAAGAACATCACAATATCTCAAGTAATTTGTAAAATAAAACCAACCATATCTACCTAT
>JAHSUH010001965.1:0-78921 GCA_025388415.1 Cynanchum wilfordii
GTTCTATTCTTATGAATTTTGGTATATAAGAGTATCAATAATATAAGGAAATAATTAAAAAGAATTATTATTCTTTTAAGATTAATGTTAATTATTCCTTGAATCTGTTGTGTGTTCTACTTTCATGAGAGTTCATAGGGAGTGTATCCTATTTTCATTGGGACATGTTCCTATACTATGGGGCAGTACTATCTGCTATTCTGATTAGGACTCAAACTATCCTAATTTGATTAGGAATAAAACATGAGGCAATTTTGTAAGCTATATATATCTAGTCTAGAGGTTATTATTATATGTAGTAGTAATTTCTCTAATCTGTTCCCATGTGAATAAAAATCAGCAAACCTCTTTCTTGTGAATGTGGATGTGGTTAATAATGTGTTTGATTATCTTTCTTACATTTGTCATAATTCACGTTTATCATAACAAACTAGTATCAAATCATATTCGTTATAATAAACTAGTATGAGAGCATATCCATTATAACACTTAATAATAATAATAAAATAATTATTTGTAATTTTTTCTGGACATAAAATTTAAATACATTTAAAATTCAAAATATACAAAAAGATAGATGTGATAACAAGATTAAAATGGTTAAACTACATCATATTTATTATTTAATTCACAAATAATAATAAAATATAAATGATATGGACTTGTGATGCATTTGTGGTACAATTGCCCTGTATATTTCATTACATAATTAATGATCAATTGAAACAAATGAATTATGCACCTACTCTGATCCCACAATACACCTTTACCCCTTAGCTATTAGCACGATTCAATAAGGACATTATTAACTTATTCAGATAAGTATTGACAATAGAAAGGAAAAATAAAATATTAGTTAATAAATTATTCATCGTATCACACTACGGGAGAACATTGTTTTAGAGGCGAAACATTTGAGTCGCTCATCATTTGTCTCCGAATAGAGACAAACAAGAGACATATTTGAGACAATTAAAAATTTATGAAATTTTGAACAATATTAGAGTTTATTTAGAGTCCAAATACCTCGTTTCTAAATTATTTGTCTCTACAATGTCTCTAGTTGAATACAAAATGGAAACAAATCCACTATTGTTTCAATCTCAACCCTATGTAGAGTCAACATAGCTATTAAAAAAAATTGTCTCAAATAATCGTGACTAAATGGAGTCTAATAAAATTTGTCTTCTTTTATTTTTAATATTAGAGACATTATAGAGATAAACTATTTTTCGTCTCTATGATTGGAAAAATGTTAGAGACAAATCGAGTCAAACGATATCGTCTCTATGCTAATTTGTCTCTATAATGTCTCAAGTTGAATACAAAATGGAGACAAATTCACTATTGCCTCAATCTCAACTCTATGTAGAGTCAACATAGCTATTAAAAAAAGTTGTCTCAAATAATCGTGACTAAATGGAATCTAATAAAATTTGTTTTCTTTTATTTTTAATATTAGAGACATTATAGAGACAAATTATTTTTCGTCTCTACAATTGGAAAAATGTTAGAGACAAATGCGAGTCTAGCGATATCGTCTCTATGCTAATGTGTCTCTACAATGTCTCTAGTTGAATACAAATTCTAGACAAATCCATTGTCGTCTCGATCACAACTCTATATAGAGACAACCTAACTATTAAAAAATCATTGTCTCAAATAATGGTTACTAAATGGAGTCTAATAAAATTTGTTTTCTTTTATTTTTAATATTAGAGACATGATAGAGACAAACTATTTTTTGTCTATATAGTTTGAAAAATTATAGAGACAAATGCAAGTTGAACGGTTTCATCTTGATAAGTCATAAAATTTCATAATTATTATATTTAATTTCCTTACATTTTGATTAAATATTGAGCTAATTTGTGGAATTTATGTTTGTTTTGATGATAGTGGTGGAAAGTCAAAGATCAAACAGAATTTGGCTAAAAGACTTATTTTTAGTCATTAATTATTACAAAGACGTCTTTTTGAGGAAGAGTTAAATTTTGAACGGATCACTATCAACAATTCCCAAGATATTTAAAGATAAATTCAAATTATCTTATCTTTATTTTTATTTTATTAGTTATTAGAGAGATAATTATTTCCTATTTTAATTAGGATTTTATTTATTATTATTCTATTAGGATTCCGAAAAGTTAAGAAAAACTTTATAAATAGGTCTAGTGCCACATTCTTATCCGAACCAAGTTTTCAAGATTTAGAAAGAGAAGAGAGATGGAGACCGCGATGGCCGCCTAAGCTTCGATTCAGTCCGGGGAATGATTCCAAGACAAGTTCTGAGTTCATAATCTACACAAATTCCGGGTTCTAAGCTAATTTCCAATTTTGAATTCAATACTTTAACAATTCAATTTTTAGATCGATTGACTATATATTGAAGAGGTGTTTTTACTTATTCTTTTGATGATTGTTGATTGGATTAAGTTGAGATTTTAATATTTGCGATTGATTTCAATTTTGGACAATTTTGTTGATTGAAGAATTGCCTTGACATTATCACGGTTCTTAGATTAAACTTGGATTGATTGATTGGGCGATCGTCTATGATATCCTTTTGTTGTTTAATCGAATTCTAGCTGATTGTTAGTAGGTGATACGAATTCTAATTAGGGATCCCATTTAGTATTCAATCAAGGAATTGGCTTATTAATTCAGAAATTCATTAAGGAATGAGGAAGAACTTGGATTGAATCATTACCCTAGGACTGAAATATTTAAATCGATACTTGCGTTTTTCTTATTAGTTAATTGTTTTCTACAATTTCCCAATCTAAAAATCCCTCTTTTATTGTTTTATTCTCTTATTAATTGATTTCGATTAGGTTTCTTAGGGAAACGACTCGGTGAACACCCTAAACTGCTCATTGATTTAATTGAATTAATCTTGGCCGATTTGACGACAATCGTGTAATTCTAAAACCCTACCAAGATTTTGGCGTCGTTGCCGGGGAAGCCATAATCTTTAAATCATAATAAGAATCTGTCTTTTATTTGTTTTTAGTTGTTTGAAACTTTTTATTCGCGTTTTGGTTCCGTGTTTAGGTAGAAATTTGAAAATTTCGGTTTATTTTACTGTTCAAGCACTGTTCTGGTAAAAAATATTTATTTCCGATTACGCTGATTTTTTTTATCCAAAGGTTTTGGGTCGTGGAGAACAAAACTCACTGCCTAATGGCAGTGAACCAACCCTATTTTTGGCCAAATTCCATCTTTTTGATCACTTGTTCGAATTTTCAAGTATTTTTTGTTTTATTTTTAGTAATTTTTGTTAATTTTTAGTATGTTTGCATTTGTTATTTGTATCCTTGGGTGTTATCTTACCTTTGTGCAGTTCATCAAAAACTAACCAACAAATAATGGACAGAAAACTTGATGAATTAACATATTGGGTAAGACGATTTGTATGGGAATAGAGGCAAACACAATTTTCTACTACTCTTTGTGGTATATGTGCATCATATATGCATCCTACAGAGCATTGTCCTCAAAGGTATGATCCATATTCATCAACTTATGATCTTGGATGGAGGGATGACATAAACTACAGATATGAACATGCTTGGGGACAACAACCACAACAGCAAAATTCAAGAACTGAAACTAGTCTTGAAGATTTAGTTAGACAATTTGCAACAAACAGTCTTCAATTTCAACAGAGAACAGATTCAAGTATACAAGAATTGCAAACACAGATTAGTCAGCTTGTTACTAGTCTTAATGAAGTGAAAAGTCAAGGTTTTGAAGAGTTTCCTTCCCAATCGATTCCAAATCCGAAAGGTAATGTTAGTGTTGCTATGTTGGGAAGTGAGGAAGAGTTACAAGATCCAGGTAAGTTTTCTTGAACCATTTTCTTCAAATCATGCACCAAATCTTGAAGTAAATATGTTAGATTTGCCATCTAATGATTCTTGTGTTGATTCTATGTGCATTGATTTGTTTTCTGATTTTCCTGATTTAGTTGGGTTAGATGATACCGTTGATTTACCTAAGGAACATGCATGCTGTGAAATTGATGATAACTTGAAATGTGTTTCAAATGAGGAAGTTCCTCATTTAGATTCTATTGATAATGCTATTTCTTATGTTGATTCTACTAATGATACTATTGATTCTATTAATGATGCTTTTGATGCTAATGATTATGTTGATTCTTTGGATGATGAATGTTCTAAAACACATGTTGAAAATATTACTGAAATAACACTTATTACGGTACTTCCATTCATTCAGGAACCACCCACATTAGAGTTTAAACATTTACCAAACATTCTTAATTATGCTTATTTAGAAGACAGAGACAAACTGCCTATTATCATTGGTAATAACCTTGAACCCGATCAAGAGAATAAGTTGCTTAAATTGTTACAAAATTATAAGAATGTAATTTGGTGGACATATGCAGATATTGTTCATTTTCTAGTTTTCCATGAGATACTTGCACATTCTAGTAAACATCAAGTTAAAAAGTTGAGGGGGAAATCTAAATTTTGTTTTTGGGATGATTCATACATGTGGCGTATATGTAATGATCACGAAATTAAGACATGTCTTCCTATTCATGAATTTCCTTCTCTTTTAAAATTATGTCATATACTTTCATGTGGTGGTCATTTTGGTACTCAGAGTATTTTGAGGAAAATATTAGCAGCTTATGAAAATTCAAGAATCCACAAGAAAAGAAATTTTATGAAGGTTTTCAAGAGCATACAGTGGAGGAGCTCCAACTTCAATCTGTCTCCTACATTTGATACCACCAGGCTGTTTCTTTTCCCTTCTCTTGTTTTATTTTGTCCTATATCTATATATTTGTTTTACATTGAGGACAATGTTGCATTCAAGTGTGGGGGAAGAACATTTTTATTATGCTTTTTCTTCTTTTGTTTTGCTTTGTTTTTCTTTTTCCATATAATTTTTTTTTTTTTTTTTTAGAAAAAAGTTTTTCTTCTCGTTTTGTTTTTTGTTATTTTCTCAACTTACTTTTAGCTTACCCGAGAAGATATATTGATGAGTGATTATGAAGTTTGATTTACTCTGCCTATGATATTTGCTAATTATCAAAATGCTAAGATCTTGAGGGTTGATTTGGTTAAATTTGTTGACGCTTGATATTAGCTTGGTTATAGGAAATCTCTGATTATTTGCGCACATCTAGTTATGATGAGTTGTTTGATTGATGGATCACTCTTGAAACACTTAGTTGATGGTATTAGATCATTTGGGGTTTGTGATGATTGTCGTAGTTGCTTGGAAGGATTTTGAGGAAAAAAAATGCCACCAATATAAATTGATTTTAATAAAGAAAAGAAAAATTGATTTGACTACTCGAGAATCACTTCGAAGGGAACTTAATGCCTAGTACCCTAAGGTCCTTGTGATCCGGGAGTTGCCAGAGTGGAACTCGCTACATGGGTAATTCAAATTGAAAGTAAAACAACATCCACTGCACTAAATAATAATAAGGTTAGTCTGCGAGTATTCTTGATTACTTGAGAACCGCTTCCGAAGGGAACTTAATGCCCGGTACCCTAAGGTCCTTGTGATCTGGGAGCTGCCGAAGTGGAACTCGCTACATGGGTAATTTAAGTTAATATGTGAAAGTAGATGAAACCATAAAAATTGATTATGAGTACTAACTAAAAGTGGCACCAAACTTGAGATTCTGAAGGGTGATTGTGATTAGTTGTTATGAATTCCGATTGATTGAGTTACTGTTGTATTGAGTTGTTGAAGAGGGGAAGTATGTTGATTGAATGATAAGTCAAAATTGGAACACACACTACACCTCAGGGAAATTTTATGATTGAGCGAGTATTGAATGAATATCGGTTTTTCTAGATTGACTTCTCTTTATTTATGCATAAAGATAATTGATGAGGCAACTATGTTCTTGAAGGGTAGACTTGTTGAATAGTAAACTGAATGATTTTTACAGAAATTATGTTTAGTAGTTTGCTTGAGGACAAGCATGATTTAAGTGTGGGGGAATTTGATAAGTCATAAAATTTCATAATTATTATATTTAATTTCCTTACATTTTGATTAAATATTGAGCTAATTTGTGGAATTTATGTTTGTTTTGATGATAGTGGTGGAAAGTCAAAGATCAAACAGAATTTGGCTAAAAGACTTATTTTTAGTCATTAATTATTACAAAGACGTCTTTTTGAGGAAGAGTTAAAATTAGAACGGATCACTATCAACAATTCCCAAGATATTTAAAGATAAATTCAAATTATCTTATCTTTATTTTTATTTTATTAGTTATTAGAGAGATAATTATTTCCTATTTTAATTAGGATTTTATTTATTATTATTCTATTAGGATTCCGAAAAGTTAGGAAAAACTTTATAAATAGGTCTAGTGCCACATTCTTATCTGAACCAAGTTTTCAAGATTTAGAAAGAGAAGAGAGATGGAGACCGCAATGGCCGCCTAAGCTTCGATTCAGTCCGGGGAATGATTCCAAGACAAGTTCCGAGTTTATAATCTACACAAATTTCGGGTTCTAAGCTAATTTCTAATTTTGAATTCAATACTTTAACAATTCAATTTTTAGATCGATTGACTATATATTGAAGAGGTGTTTTTACTTGATTCTTTTGATGATTGTTGATTGGATTAAGTTGAGATTTTAATATTTGCGATTGATTTCAATTTTGGACAATTTTGTTGATTAAAGAATTGCCTTGACATTATCACGGTTCTTAGATTAAACTTGGATTGATTGATTGGGCGATCGTCTATGATATCCTTTTGTTGTTTAATCGAATTCTAGCTGATTGTTAGTAGGTGATTCGAATGCTAATTAGGGATCCCATTTAGTATTCAATCAAGGAATTGGCTTATTAATTCGGAAATTCATTAAGGAACGAGGAAGAACTTGGATTGAATCATTACCCTAGGACTGAAATATTTAAATCGATACTTGCATTTTTCTTATTAGTTAATTGTTTTCTACAATTTCCCAATCTAAAAATCCCTCTTTTATTGTTTTATTCTCTTATTAATTGATTTCGATTAGGTTTCTTAGGGAAATGACTCGGTGAACACCCTAAACTGCTCATTGATTTAATTGAATTAATCTTGGCCGATTTGACGACAATTATGTAATTCTAAAACCCTACCACATCTCTATGCTAATTTGTCTCTACGACGTCTCTAGGTGAATGCAAAATGGAGACAAATGCATTAGTGTCTCAATCGCAACTCCTATATAGAGACAACATAGCTATTAAAAAACATTGTCTCAAATAATGGTGAATAAATGAAGTCTAATAATATTTGTCTTCTTTTATTTTTAATATTAGAGACATGATAGAGACAAACTATTTTTCATCTCCATAGTTGGAAAAATGTTAGAGACAAATGTGAGTCTAACGATGTCCTATCTATGCTAATTTGTCTCTACTATTCAAGAATATGGATATATCATTGTAATTGGTTAGATTTATTTGACCGAAATTTTTTGAGATAGAAATACAAGTTATACTACCTAGTCCAAATAAGATTAACATATTATTCTATTTGATCTCAAAATTAGATTCACTAATGACGTCTCTATATTGTCTCTATATAATTAAGCCATCCAAATTTTAAAAATTAATTAATTTTTATTTCTAGCTTTCCTGGTAACATAAAAGTAGAGCTGTAAATGAGCCGAGTTGAACCGAACATCGAAATTTGAGCTCGTTCAATTAAGTGTTCGAACACTGTTCGAGTTCGTTCGTTTAATAATTCGAGCCAAAAATTTTGTTTGAGTTCGTTCGATTATTTGTTTATAAAGCTCGAGTTCGCGAACTATGACACTTTTTTTCTTTACTTTTTTTTTTTATTTAAATAATATATATATAAATTATAATAAAAAAGGGTAAAGTATCCTAGTGACACCTCTTAGAGTTCAAAATCTAAGTTTAGCACCTCAGGAATTTTTCGTTCACAAGGTGTCATTCAGGTTTTAAAAAGTCTCACTACATGCCCTTCCGTCAATTTTGTCCATTAGAGTAGATATTTGACCGTTAGTCAACCCATTTTACTGTTTTGGGCAGGGGCATTTTTGTCCGGAAATATAAAAAAAACCTTTATTTTAATAAAGGATAATTTTGTAATTTTTAGTATAATAAAACCTAAAAACCTTAAATTTTCTCTCTCCTCCTCCTCCTCCTCCTCCTTCTCCTTCTTCTTCTTCTTCTTCTTCTTCCACCAACTATACATCTACAACAATAGCGGCGGCGGCGACAACAACGGCAGCGGCGGCGGCGATGACGCACAACAACGGCGGCGACGACACAATGGCTACGGCAACGATGATAGAGTGGCAACGGCGGCAACTACGGCACAGTAGCTTGATTTTTTTTCCCCAAATTTTATTTTCCTATATCCATTGTTGTTAGGGTTTTTTTTTGGCATTGTTGTTAGGGTTATTTTTTTAGTGGAATAGTATGTTTATTTTTTGAATTATTATTAATTTGTTATGGGTTTGAGCCGCCACCACTGTTTTTCTTCCGTGTTGTCGCCGTCAACACGGTTGTGCTGTCGTTGGTGGAGTTGCCACCATGGGTAGAAGAAGAAGAAGAATGGGGTGAATCATTGCACTTTTTTTTGGTTTAATTTTGTATTATTTTATCATCATTTGAATTTTAATTAATCTAAATTTTTCTGAATTTTTGGGAAATTTTTTTTTTCAAATATCAAAACCTTAACTGTTGTGCATTAATTACATGCTAAAAGAAGCCTTAAAATTATAGAGGTGATCCGAGAAGAAATATAAATTTTGGAAGAAGATATGAATTTAAAACATATAAATTTTAGAAAAAGAGATAATAAATTTTGGAAAAAGATTTGAATTTTGAAAAATAAAAAAAATGAATTTTAAAAGAAAATGTGAATTTTGGAAAAAGATATAATAAATTTTGGAAAAGGATTTGAATTTTGAAAAATAAAAAAAATGAATTTTGAAAAAAAATATGAATTTTGGAACAACTAGTGAGGAATGTGTGGAAGAAGAAGAATAGGAGAGAGAAAAATTAAGGTTTTAGGGTTTATTTTTATTAAAATTACAAAATTACTGTGTATAAAAAAAAGGATTTTTTTTAAATTTAGAACAAAAAAATGCCCCTCCAAAACAAAGAAATGGGTTGACTAACGGTCAAATATCTACCCTAACGGACAAAATTGACGGAAGGGCATGTAATGAGACTTTTTAAAACCTGAATGGCACCTTGTGAACGAAAAATTCCTGAGGTGCTAAACTTGGATTTTGAACTCTAAGATGTGTCACTAAGATACTTTACCCTAAAAAAAATTAATAATATGTTTGCGAACGCTTGATTATGTTCGCGAACAGTGTTCGAGTAAGCTCAAAAATTAATTGAGCCTAAAAATTTGTTCGAGTTCGGTTCGATTAATAAACGAACGAGCTCGAACGAGCTTTGTTCGCGAACAGCTCTACATAAAAGTAATAAAATAGTAAATATTTTTCTAGAGTTGTCAAAACTCTGAAATCGTTTATTAAAAAAAATATATATATTTTTTTTATTTTTTACATATGAACTATATATTAGTTATTGTTCTATAAATAGTTTTATTAGTCTAAATATATGTTAATTTTTTTTTAATATTTGTTTAACAATCTTTGTAAATAATGAGACAATTTTAAGAATAATTTACAAAACATATTTAGGATATAATAGATTTTAATCATATGTCATTAAACTTTTTATTCATTTTGAAACAAAAAAAAAAAAACTATTAATTACTCAATATTAGTAACCTAGTTTGTATAAATATAGCTCTATAATTATAACAATATTAAAATAAAAAATTTAGAAAACAGTTTTAAATTTATAAAATATATTTTTTAATGTATTTATGAATTATATTTGAACTAAAGTTGCTATTAATATTGATTTAACAAAAATAACTAATTTAATATTAAAAGTTTTTAAGACGATAAAGTACATAAATTTTTTTTTATTAATTTACAAGATAATATAATTGAATATTATGTATCATATTTTTTACACAAAAACACAATTGTAGTTTCTGATGATGCGTTTGTAATTTTTTTGATATTTTGATTTATTTAGTATTTATAATTAGTCAATTTATATTTTAAATAAATTATTTTAGAGAGATTAACTTTCAAATTTATAATATATTTTTTCTTTTAAATTTATTGGGATTTTTTTAGTATCATAAATAAATTTTTAATTTTAAAAGGCAAAAAAAAAAAAAGTGTAACTCAGTTAATAAAATCATATTTATGAATATTTATTATATTCATAAATTTACTTCAAATTTTAAAATTATATATATTTTAAAAAATTATAATAAAAAATTAAAACTATATTCTATAAGAAAAAACTGAATTGTATATAAAAATTAGAGTAAACTACCGAGATGACAAACTTTTCAAAATTCTCCATTTTGCACCCGAGATACTTTTTTCAATAAACTGACACCTCACCAATTAAAACTCAACTTTTTTGCCCTTCCGTCGAAAAATTCCGTCAGTCTTTAAATTCCGTCTAACTTTCGGGGGTATTTTCGTCTTTTTCAATTAAAAAAAAATCTCATTTTTCCATCCGGAACTCATTACTAGTACAGCTTGCTCGTTCCTAAAAGGGTTCTTCTCTCTTTCTCTCTCTATTCTTCATTTTTCTTCCAAATTTCTTTGATTTGAACTTAGATTGTTCTCAATCGATTTGAAATTTCGGATCTACCATTTGTTTTTAGTAAAATGCCCAGTATTTAGGGCTTACGAGTACTATTACCCTTTGCATTAGACCCAGATTGTAATCGATCAGTTTGAAATATTCGAAAGTCCTAGTGGGCAAGAGCTTCCATTACCATATTGTCATTGCAATCGAATATGTCGGGTAAGAACGTCATGGACGAATTGAAATCCTTCGAGGAGATATCTATCTTGTTATAATGAAGAGGTAAACCCTGTTTATTCTTTGAATCGATGAAAGCCCTTCTTGCTTCAAATTTTTTTTTTTTTTTGTATTTTAATTTTTTGTTTTGGTTGGTTGTTAAGGGAGGAAGCGAAAACCGCAATTTTTTCCAATGGTTGGATCCAGTTATGTGCAGGAGATCATCGGAAGTTATACCTGGTTTGCTTCGAAAAATTCGTACAATGGAGGAGAATTTTGAAGTTACTACTGTTGAGTTGATGAAAGCAAAAAAAAAAAAATTGAGGAACTGCAGATGAGCAACTGCAAAAAATATGGAATTTGTAGAAAAATGAAATGGTTTTTGTGGGTAATTGTTATTTTCATAACTGTAACTTGGATTATGACATGTAGCAATGGCAAAGGAATGCTTCAATTGAGTGTGCAGGATTTGTAGGTTGGCAGTGAATTCTGTAATTTAGTGGTCAATATGTAGAGGCTTCTTTGTTCAATGTAAAAAATCTGCAATTTGCATTTATGAAATGAAAGCACTTGCCTTTTTTATGTTGAAATGGTCCCTATCAAATAATAGTAAACTAATACAAAGAAGTGCCTTTTACATATGCTGCCAAAGGACATGTGCCTTTTACATGTGCTGCCAAAGGATTGAATATTAAGGTAATACCATTGGGCAATTGCGCATAATTCAATTCAAATTAACAGCTCAATTGAGCAATTAAATATTGTTTACAACACAATTTACATATGCTGCCAAAGCATTAACAAAATATTGAATCCATAACAAAAATACATATTGAATCCATATACATACACATAATACATATAACTTTACCTTTCTATACCCCTCTTCCCTTTCCCCTTCCCCTTCCCCTTCTATAAGAATACCTATTTGTTGGTCCACCACCACCTAGCCAAGCCTCACCAAATTGTTCATACGATGTTGTTGCCCTACTTTTTCTTTTCCTTCCTCTTCTTCCTTGCCCTTGTAAATTAGATGGATTTCTTCCTCGCTCCTCTGCTAGATCTCGGTGTTCTTGTTCAGCAGCAGGAACAGTTGGGGCTTTACTTCTTCTAATCTGGCTCAACAAATCATCAACACTTTGCAACAACTCCTCAGTTGGAATTTCATTAGCTTGAACTATATCACCTTCAGCAGCTTCAGCTTCGGTTCCAACTTCTGGTACACCTTCATTGCTATGTTCTGGTTGTTGGGCAGCTTCCTTGGCAACCATAGATCTTGTCCTCGTCTACAAGAAACAATCAAGAAATGTGTTAGACAAATAGGAAATGTGTAGATACAACATACTGTAATTTAAAAATACCTTCTTTTGCTACCTAACTTGTGTATTCAATCTTCTCTTTCGATTAGATGATTGATTGGCGGATTCATGAGCTGGTGGCATTTCGTTACGATTCTGGGCAGTCTCTTCACTTCGGATAAGTGGACAACGTGCTCTATTATGTCCAGCAACCTTACACATTGTGCACCGAATCACAATCCTTCTTCTTATCCTCTTCCCCCCATCTTGTCTCTCAAATACATGCCTTTTCCTCAATTATTTTGACCTCCCTGTCTGTTTGTAAGCCCTAGGTGGATCTAAAATCACACCTTCACCTTTTGGCCACATAGATCTCTCGTTGATTGGAAACAAGACATTGTCATACAATTTACAAAAAGTGTCCGTAGAGTAGCATGGATCAACCAAATCATGAGGATTTAGAGATTTTCTATGTAATGCAGCTATTCCATAGACACATGGAATACCAGTCAAAGTCCACAATGCACAAGTACAGGTATTGTTCTTTAAGTCAACTACAAATTGTTCACCCCTAGGTCCCTTAACTTGATATGAGTCAAGTCCATTCCACACTGGTTTCCATTTCCTAGAATTCAAAACATTTTCCTCTAACTTTTCCCAAATTTTTGGTGTACAAGAATGCTGTCATTGTCTCATCATCCAACATCTCCTCATTTGAATCCTTTTCATAAGTAACTCCCTTATTCCCTCCACAATTGAAATAATGGACTTATCTCTAACCTCCATAATAAAGGCATTAAATGACTCACAGAGATTATTGCAGAGCATATCCGACTTGACATGTATGCGAAAAAATGCTTTGATCCAATGTTCCGGCTTTCGGGCCATTGACAACCCACCTCCATGCTTCATTGTCATATTCTTGAAGGTCCCTCATGGCACGCTCATACATCTATTTGTTGCTACTCCAAGCTATGCTTCATAGCTTGTCCTTCAATATTTTTCCTCGGTGCACTTTCTTGAAATTGCAATACAAATGCTGGACACAATACCTATGGTCAGCATTTGGCAAGATCTCAACCAAGGCAGCATCTAGTCCCTGAAAAACAAAGGAAAATAGTTAATTACCTTTTGTTCCAAAAAAATTTCATAAGTAATAGTTAATTACCTTTTGTCTATCTGAAATAAATGTCCAAAATAGGCCTTCATTAGGTATTTCAAGATCATCAGCTAACAACTGGAAAAACCATCTCCACTGCTCGGTATCCTCCTTCTCAAGTACTGCCCATGCAATAGGCCACCAACCATTGTTGGCATGAGTCCCAATCGCAGATAGTATTTGTCCATGGTAGATGCCCTTGACATGACATCCATCAACACCTATGATTGACCTACAATGCTTTACAAAACCAGATTTTAGAGGACCAAGACAAACATACATCCTCTTGAATCTCGGTTGCCCACCCTCCTCCCTGAAATTCTCATGATCAATCAACACAGTTGAATTTGGATGTGTTCTCAATAATTCTTCCCTGTAATCCCAAACAAGTTTGTATTAGGAAGCATGATCCCCTTCAATCATCTTTAATGAAATTTTTCTTTCCTTATACGCAGTATTCTTTGAAATCTCACTCTTGTACTGCTCGTCAATGTGCTTTGTCTAATTGACCTTGGAGGCATTCTTGGATTCACTCTTACCCTTTCCACACATTGTGCTGCCACCCATTTACAGTTATTATGTTTGTTCATCCAATGATGATTACAATTAGAATGCTCCAAATTTAAAGTTTTTATTACGAGGTCAGTTGAATGAGTTACAGTCTCTACACTTGCAATGATGACCCACTTACATCCTTCCGTCTGGCAAATAGCTCTCACCCTTTCTAGTTCCGAAGGCCTGAATCTACATGTTTTGCCTTCATTTATACAATAATTTTTAACAGCATCTTTGAACTCTTTGCCATTTGCAAACCTCATTCCGACTTTAAAACTGGGGTTAGACATATCATGTTCAGCATTAAAAAAGGTATACCTTTATGCAAATTCACTATCACTTATCAATCCTTCTTGTATGCAATCATCATCAAACACATTCAAAGATGTCCCATCTACATCTTCGGAAGACTGAGGCACATTTCCATCTTCTGTCTCGGGTACATTTCCAGCTTCTGTATTGCGCAAATTTCCAACTTTTGTCTCATGCCCATTTCCAGTTTCCGCTTCATGCCCATTTCCAGTTTCTGCGTCATGGTCATTTCCAATTTTTGCTTCTTGCCCATTTCCATCTTGTCCACGTTCAGCTTCGTGTTCAACTTCATCAGTCTACTTCTAAAATAAAAAGTCATATGTACAGTATTCATCATCCGCTATAAAATAATCAAGGTCAAAATCGGAATCGGAGTCACCGCCACCCTCCTGCACTTCACCCTCTCCAATATCATCTCTAATAGAAGCCTCTCGAACCTCATCCTCATGAACTTCATCATGTCCAACATCGGGTTCACAGTTCATCTCAACTTGAGTTAGTGTTTCTTCATGTTCTAAATTTTTTTCATCATCAGCAGCTTCAATTTCAGGTTCACGGTTCATCTTCGTTGTTGTACATGTTTCTTCATTCTCATAAGGTATTTCAAGATCATCAACAACCCTCATCTCTTCATCTTGAACATTTTGAAACTCAACATGTTGAAAATCCTCACTTGCTTCCACTCTAGCCTGCTCATGTCGAAATCCAGATTGCTCATCATGCTGAGCAACGTCACTTGGTCCCATTTCAACTTGCCCATGCTCAATTGGTCCCAGTTCAGACTGCTCTTCATGTGCTCCTGTTCCTTTAGGCTGAATAATATCTATCTCACTTAATTCAGCATGCCATTCAAGTAATAGAGGTTGCACAACTCTTTTGGATGTCTTACATTTTTCAACATGTACTTGTTCTGTACTTGGCTCCTCTATTTCTTCAATAATAACTGAACTTTTGACTATAGGTTCCTTCATGTGTAACTGATTTTTTAAAATAGAAATGATGCTTTTAGCTTTCCTTTTTTCTGCATAAAACTCAATCACCTTAAATCTAGGCACCCATTTGCACATTTCCAACACGTCCTCATCCCCTGCAACTAACCTCAAGCCATCTTTATATGTACCCTCTGGTTCAAGATAAGCATATAGCATTAGATGTTTACTGTCCTTTGAGACTTTTGTCAACATCATATTTATGTCCTGAAGACTAAAACGGTCCTTATCATAGTAGTCCACATATTTCCATTTTCCCCCTTTGAATGACCTATATCCCCTTTCTTCCCACCACTCACCATCATAAAATAAATTTAAAGTAAATAAATCATCATCAACATCCGTAATTAAACCCAAAATCGAAAAAATTCTTTACAATACACCAATTTAACATTAAACTCAAGTAATCAAACAATATTTAGCAATATATTTTGTCCCACGGAAAAGGAAAACAATTTAAATTTGCTATAACATACATGCATTGAACAATACATTTGAAATTCTCAGTAAATACAGACAGAATCGAAACCCTCCATGATACCAAAATTTATATAACCTTTACATAATATACTAACACCTTTAGGAGTTACAAGAAACATACCGTGTAAGATGTATGGGTCAATATGATTGTTGTTCCGATGTCTAATTGCCCACTCCATTTCAAGCCACTTCAACCTGCGAAAAATTACACTTGAATTCCCAAAAGATTGCAACTTTAGTCCGAAAATTGGTTCGAATAACGCTAAAATAATGAAAATATTTCACCTTTGAACTTAAATTTGAAGAAACATACAGAAATCGAACGTTTGCAATATATAGGTAAGAGTTTCGATCTTTTTACTTCAAGAGAAAGCTTGGGTATTTCGTTTGTTTTAGTTCTTCAGCTTTTGTCTTCATTCTGTGCATTTTCTTTAATTTTTAATTGAAAAAGATGAAAATACCCCTAAAAGTTAGACGGAATCGAAGACTGAAAGAATTTTTGGACGGAAGGGCAAAAATGTTGAGTTTTAATTGTTGAGGTGTCAGTTTGTTGACAAAAGTATCTCGGGTGCAAAACGGTCATGCCCACACAAGTTCAGGTGTCATCTCGGTATAGATAAATTGAACAAATAGATAAACTCTAAAAAGTATAGATGATTGTCTTTGAATATGTTATTTTAAAAAAGTGTATAGTATTCACAATAGAAAATATATATATATATATATATATATATTAAAATAAGATTATAATTGCTTTGAATAATAGAGTTGTATAAAAAGATATAAAATATTTTAAAGAAAATTAAAATGTTAAACTTTAAAACAATTGTGAAATATGTAAAGAAAATTGAATCTTAAATAGAAAATGTTAAAATACGGAAAAGATAAAAAATTAATAAATTGAAAAAAGAAAGACAAAAAAATTCAATTAATTTCATATAAAAAATTAAATTTTAAAAATAAAGGAGATACCAAGATGAAAAGTTTTTAAAAAAAAAATTAATGAATTAAAAAACCAAACAAAAGAGTTACAATTAAAATATTATACAAAAAAATAAATATAAGAAGACAAAGATATAAAAAATAAAATAAAAAGATAATAAAATCTAAAAACTTGAAAAAAATTACAAAATCATGTCATTAGAAAAAACTTATAATCTTATATAGATAAAATTATATAAAAGATAGATATTAAAAAGAAATAAAGATGAAGGGAAAAGTAAAAAAAAAAAATTAAAAAGTTACAAAAATGAAAAAAAGGTCATTAAATATAAGTATAAAAAATTAATACAAATTAAAATTAATAAATATAGAGTGAAAAGTTATTTAAAAATAAATAAATAAACTAAAAAGTTGAGAAACAAGAGAAACAAAAACTCAAAAGTCAACAAATTACAATAATGTCATCATAATATATCGGAAAAAAAAAAAAACAAAAAAGTCCAAAAAGTCCAACAAAATTATAAAATATATGTCATTACAAACTTACAAATATTAGTTAAACATTCCACAACTTAGGATGGAAATATATATTTTTTTAATTTATTTTTTTTTTTTATAAAAAAAAAAACAATGTAGATAAAATAAAATTATTTTTTTAAAAAAAAAAAAGATTAACAAACAAGGTAGAAAAGAAAAAGACAATAAAATTTTAAAAGTAAATCAAAATATTATGATTGACATTAGAAAGTTATAATTATATATATATATATATATAAAAAAGTGTTTAAAACATACTCAATATTAATTTAGGAAAATGATAAGTTTGAGTTAAGAAAATTTAGCTTAAAAGACTTTCCATAACTAAACTAAATTTAATGTATATTAATTAAATAAATATGGAAATATTAAGGGACAAATAAGTAAACAATTATAATTATTATAATAAAAGAAAATAAGATTAAATAAGTTGAAAGATTACATAAAGACAAACATTTAATTAAGTTTATCAATATTATTTATTATGAGTATAGAATTATCACTTGTTATTTTTATATGTTTATTCTTTCTTTTTGTTTTCATTAATGTCAAATTTGATAAATAAATAATTAGTATTTCATCTAATATAATAAATGTAACATAATTTTTTAAAATAATTTCAAATTAAAACTATATATCTTGGTTAGTTTCTTTATTTTAAAATTTTTTTTTTTTTATCATCCTAATTTTTAGGGTAAACTACCGAGATGATATACGAACTTGTGTGGGCATAACCGTTTTGCACCTGAGATACTTTTGTCAACAAACCGACACCTCAACAATTAAAACTCAACATTTTTGCCCTTCCGTCAAAAAGAGTCCTCGATCTTGATTCCGTCTAACTTTTAGGGGTATTTTCGTCTTTTTCAATTAAAAATTAAAAAAAAAAATGCACGAGAATGAAGACAGAAGTGAAGAACTGAAACGAACGAAATACCCAAGCTTTTTCTTGAAGTAAAAAGATCGAAACTTTTACCAATATGTTGCAAACGTTCGATTTCTGTATGTTTCTTCAAATTTAAGTTCAAAGGTGAAATCTTTTCATAATTTTAGTGTTATTCGAACCAAATTTCAGACTAAAATTGCAATCTTTTGGGAGTTTAAGAGTAATTTTTCGCGGGTCGAAGTGGCTTGAAATGGAGTGGGCAATCAAACATCGGAACAACAATCCTATTGACCCATACAGCTTATATAGTATGTTTCTTGTAACTCCTAAAGGCGTTAGTATATTATGTAAAGGTTATATAAATTTTTGTATCATGGACGGTTTCTGATTCTGTCTGTATTTACCGAGAATTTCAAATGTATTGTTCAATGCATGTATGTTGTAGCAAATTTAAATTGTTTTCCTTTTCCGTGGGACAATATATATTGCTAAATATTGTTTGATTACTTGAGTTTAATGTTAAATTGGTGTATTGTAAAGAATTTTTTCGATTTTGGGTTTAATTACGGATGTTGATGATGATTTATTTACTTTAAAGTTATTTTATGATGGTGAGTGGTGGGGAGAAAGGGGATATAGGTCATTCAAAGGGGGGAAATGGAAATATGTGGACTACTGTGATAAGGACCGTTTTAGTCTTCAGGACATAAATATGATGTTGACAAAAGTCTCAAAGGACAGTAAACATCCAATGCTATGTGCTTATCTTGAACTTGCGGGTACATATAAAGATGGCTTGAGGTTAGTTGCAGGGGATGAGGACGTGTTGGAAATGTGCAAATGGGTGCCTAGATTTAAGGTGATTGAGTTTTATGCAGAAAAAAGGAAAGCTAAAAGCATCAATTCTATTTTAAAAAATCAGTTACACATGAAGGAACCTGTAGTCAAAAGTTTAGTTATTATTGAAGAAATAGAGGAGCCAAGTACGGAACAAGTACATGTTGAAAAAACGTAAGACATCCCAAAAGAGTTGTGCAGCCTCTATTACTTGAATGGCATGCTGAATTAAGTGAGACAGATATTATTCAGCCTGAAGGAATAGGGGCACATGAAGAGCAGTCTGAACTGGGACCAATTGAGCATGAGCAAGTTGAAATGGGACCAAGTGACGCTGCTCGGCATGATGAGCAGTCTGGACTTCGACATGAGCAAGCTGGAGTGGAAGCAAGTGAGGATTTTCAACATGTTGAGTTTCAAAATGTTCAAGATGAAGAGATGAGGGATGTTGATGATCTTGAAATACCTTATGAGAATGAAGAAACATGTACAACAGCGGAGATGAACCGTGAACCCGAAATTGAAGCTGCTGATGATGAAGAAAATTTAGAACATGAAGAAATACTAACTCAAGTAGATATGAACTGTGAACCTAAGGTTGGACATGATGAAGTTCATGAGGATGAGGTTCGAGAGGCTTCTATTAGAGATGATATTGGAGAGGGTGAAGTGCGGGAGGGTGGCGGTGACTCGATTTTGACCTTGATATTTTTACACTTGATGATGAATACTGTATAGATGACTTTTTATTTCGAAGTACACCGATGAAGTTGAACACAAAGTTGAACGTGGACAAGATGGAAATGGGCAAGAAGCGAAACTGGAAATGGCCATGACACGGAAACTGGAAATGGGCATGAGACAGAAGTTGGAAATTTGCACAATACAGGGCTGGAAATGTGCCCGAGAAAGAAGATGGAAATGTGCCTCCATCGGTCTTGAAGATGTAGATGGGACATCTTTGAATGTGTTTGATGATGATTGCATACAAGAAGGATTGATAAGTGATAGTGAATTTGCATAAAGGTATACCTTTTTTAATGCCGAACATGATATGTCTAACCCCCGTTTTAAAGTCGGAATGAGGTTTGCAAATGGCAAAGAGTTCAAAGATGCTGTTAAAAATTATTGTATAAATGAAGGCAAGACATGTAGATTCAGGCCTTGAACTAGAAAGGGTGAGAGCTATTTGTCGCAGGAAGGATGTAAGTGTGTCATCTTTGCAAGTGTAAAAGCGTAACTCATTCAACTGACCTCGTAATAAAAACTTTAAATTTGGAGCATTCTAATTGTAATCATTAATGGATGAACAAACATAATAACTGTAAATGGGTGGCAGTACAATGTGTGGAAAGGGTAAGAGTGAATCCAAGAATGCATCCAAGGTCAATTAGACAAAGACACGTTGCGAGCAGTACAAGAGTGAGATTTCAAAGAATACTGCGTATAAGGAAAGAAGAATTTCATTAAAGATGATTGAAGGGGATCATGCTTCCTAATACAAACTTGTTTGGGATTACAGGGAAGAATTATTGAGAACACATCCAAATTCAACTGTGTTGATTGATCATGAGAATTTCAGGGAGGAGGGTGGGCAACCGAGATTCAAGAGGATGTATGTTTGTCTTGGTCCTCTAAATTCTGGTTTTGTAAAGCATTGTAGGCCAATCATAGGTATTGATGGATGTCATGTCAAGGGCATCTACCCGGATAAATACTATCTCGATTGGGAGCGATGCGGCAATGGTTGGTGGCCTATTGCGTGGCGCGAGTTGAGAAGGAGGCTACCGAGCAGTGGAGATGGTTTTTCCAGTTGTTAGCTGATAATCTTGAAATACCTAATGAAGGCCTATTTTGGACATTTATTTCAGATAGACAAAAGGTAATTAACTATTACTTATGAATTTTTTTTTGAACAAAAGGTAATTAACTATTTTCCTTTGTTTTTCAGGGATGAGGATATTGCCAAATGCCCGCCCCAGTCTTGTTTCGGCATTTGTATTGCAATTTCAAGAAAGTACACCGAGGAAAAATATTGAAGGACAAGCTATGGAGCATAGCTAGGAGTTGCAACAAACAGATGTATGAGCGTGCCATGAGGGACCTTCAAGAATATGACAATGAAGCATGGAGGTGGGTTTTCAATGGCCCGAAAGCCGGAACATTGGGTCAAAGCATTTTTTCCCACACATGTCAAGTCGGATATGCTCTGCAATAATCTCTGTGAGTCATTTAATGCCTTTATTATGGAGGTTAGAGATAAGTCCATTATTTCAATTGTGGAGGGAATAAGGGAGTTACTTATGAAAAGGATTCAAATGAGGAGATGTTGGATGATGAGACAATGACAGCATTCTTGTACACCAAAAATTTGGGAAAATTTAGAGGAAAATGTTTTGAATTCTAGGAAATGGAAACCAGTGTGGAATGGACTTGACTCATATCAAGTTAAGGGACCTAGGGGTGAACAATTCGTAGTTGACTTAAAGAACAATACCTGTACTTGTGCATTGTGGACTTTGATTGGTATTCCATGTGTCTGTGGAATAGCTGCATTACATAGAAAATCTCTAAATCCTCATGATTTGGTTGATCTATGCTACTCTACGGACACTTTTTGTAAATTGTATGACAATGTATTATTTCCAATCAACAGGAGATCTATGTGGCCAAAAGGTGAAGGTGTGATTTTAGATCCACCTAGGGCTTACAAATAGACGGGGAGGTCAAAAAAATTGAGGAAAAGGCATGTATCCGAGAGACAGGATGGGGGGAAGAGGATAAGAAGAAGGATTGTGATTCGGTGCACAATGTGTAAGGTTGTTGGACATAATAGAGCACGTTTTCCACTTATCCGAAGTGAAGAGACTGCCTGAATCGTAATGAAATGCCACCAACTCATGAATCTGCCAATCAATCATCTAATCGAAAGAGAAGATTGAATACGGAAGTTGGGCAGCGAAAGAAGGTATTTTTAAATTACAGTATGTTGTATCTACACATTTCTTGTTTGTCTAACACATTTCTTGATTGTTTCTTGTAGCCGAGGACAACATCTATGGTTGCCAAGGAAGCTGCCTAACAACCGGAACATAGCAATGAATGTGTTCCGGAAGTTGGAACCGAAGCTTAAGCTGCTGAAGGTGATACAGTTCAAGCTAATGAAATTCCAACCGAGGAGTTGCTGCAAAGTGTTGATGATTTGTTGAGCCAGATTAGAAGAAGTAAAGCCCCAACTGTAACTGCTGTTGAACAAGAACACCGAGATCTAGCAGAGGAGCGAGGAAGAAATCCATCTAATTTACAGGGGCAAGGAAGAAGAGGAAGGAAAAGAAAAAGTAGGGCAACGACATCGTATGAACAATTTGGTGAGGCTTGGCTAGGTGGTGGTGGACCAACAAATAGGTATTCTTATAGAAGGGAAGGAGGGGGGGGGGGGGAAGGGCAAGAGGAAGGGGAAGAGGGGTATAGGACAGTAAACTTATATGTATTTTGTGTATGTATATGGATTCAATATGTATTTTTGTTATGGATTCAATATTTTGTTAATGCTTTGGCAGCATATGTAAATTGAGCTGTAAACAATATTTAATTGCTCAATTGAGCTGCTAATTTGAATTGAATTATGCGCAATTGCCCAGTGGTATTACCTTGGCAGCATATGTAAAAGGCACTTGTTTGTATTAGTTTACTATTATTTGATAGGGACCATTTCAACATAAAAAAAGGCAAGTTCTTTCATTTCATAAATGCAAATTACAGATTTGGTACATTGAACAAAAGAGCCTCTACATATTGACCACTAAATTACAGAATTCACTGCCAACCTACAAATCCTGCACATTCAATTGAAGATTCCTTTGCCATTGCTACATGTCATAATCCAAGTTATAGTTATGAAAATAAAAATTACCCACAAACTATTTCATTTTTCTACAAATTCCATATTTTTTGCAGTTTCTCATCTCCAGTTCCTCATTTTTTTTTTTTTTTTGCTTTCATCAACTCAACAGTAGTAGCTTCAAAATTCTCCTCCATTATACGAATTTTTCGAAGTAAACCAGGTATGACTTCTAATGATCTCCTACACATAACTAGATCCAACCATTGAAAAAAATTGCAGTTTTCGCTTCCTCCCTTAACAACCAACCAAAACAGAAAATTAAAATACAAAAAAAAAAAAAAAAAAAAAAATTTGAAGCAAGAAGGGCTTTCATCGATTCAAAGAATAAACAGGGTTTACCTCTTCATTATAACAAGATAGATATCTCCTCGAAGGATTTCGATTCGTCCATGACGTTCTTACCCGACAAATTCGACCGCAATGACAATATGGTAATGGAAGCTCTTGCCCACTAGGCATTTCGAATATTTCAAACTGATCGATTACAATCTGGGTCTAATGCAAAGGGTAATAGTACTCATAAACCCTAAATACTGGGCATTTTACTAAAAACAAATGGTAGATCCAAAATTTCAAATCGATTGAGAACAATCCGAGTTCAAATCAAAGAAATTTGGAAGAAAAATGAAGAATAGAGAGAGAAAGAGAGAAGAACCCTTTTAGGAACGAGCAACTGTACTAGTAATGAGTTCCGGAGGGAAAAATGAGATTTTTTATTGAAAAAGACGAAAATACCCCTGAAAGTTAGACGGAATTTGAAGACTGACGGAATTTTTCGACGAAAGGGCAAAAAAGTTGAGTTTTAATTGTTGAGGTGTCAGTTTATTGACAAAAGTATCTCAGATGCAAAATGGAGAATTTTGAAAAGTTCCGGTGTCATCTCGATAGTTTACCCTATATATATATATATATATATATATATATATATATATATATATATATATATATATATATATATATAGTAATGTTATACTATAAAATAATAGTATATAAAAACTTATTAAATTTTAAATTAGTTTTTTTTAATATGTTTAATAAGTGACATATAAACTAATAATGAGTAATTTGAATAATTATGTACCCATTATTATTATGTTACATAATAAAATTATAATTTTTTTACTATATAAATATCTAATAATTTGATAAATACAATTATATATATACCTTATTTTTAATTTTTTTTTTTGGTAAGCATTATTTTTAATATTTAAAAATTTTAAATCAATAATTTATCGGAAATGAAAAATAAAAATTAGATAATTCCACCCCACGGTGTGGAATGTTCTAACTAGTTTATAATACAATCGTATGATTGGATATAAATCTTTAAATTTTATCGTAAATTAATAATTTTTTTTATACATTTATCTTTTTCTCTTATATATTTATTATTAAGATTATTTATATAAGATTACTATTTAATCTTGTCATAAAAAATAATTAAATCTTAAATAGTTTAAAGAAGATAAAAAATAAAATAAAATAAAAAAGATCAAATACTATTAAAGAATAAAATCTGAATTTTATAAAACTAAAATATATATATTTTTTCATTGAAAATTTTATTTTTTAGACTAAAAGTTTTATCTTATCTAAAAAGACTTAGTATATATATTAATCAATAAAGTGTTATATTTAGATATATTAAATGTTTTTAATATATATAAAATTCATATTTATATATAATTAAATAATTAAATTTTAGAAAATAATTAACTAATTAATTTTGTTATTAAAAGAATTTAAAACTTCAATTATCAATTAATTTATTGTTTCCTCAAAAAAAAATTATTATTAAAGATTTCCAAAAACTAAATATCAATTTTTTTTAAAAAAAAAAATTAAGTGAATAGTATATTATATATCATTTGTGATAATAGATTATATATTATTAGTTTATGGATTTTGTCCATAATTTTTGTTATTTTAGTGTACAGATTAAAACGTGTGTAGATATATGAATTTTATTTATATAATTAAATATTATTTATATATTTTAAATATATATTTATATTTATATTTTATATATTTAGATATTAAAAGATTTACCCCCTTAGATGAGTGACACGTGGCAGCTTCATTGCCATTGATTCTCACTCACTCTATCTATAAATAGAGGGCAAATTCCCTCAAGAAATGGTCACCAGACTCACTCACTCAAGAAGCTGTGAAGTGGAGAGATATTCGAAGGATACCGAACCTCTGTCGAAATCGGCCCTTCCTCTCAAAGTCCAAATCCATTCCGAGACAAAGTCCAAAAGCCCTCGGAAGAAGAAATCAGATTGTTCGATAGATCGAGATCAAGCCCAAAAGCCCTCGACATCGAATCCATTCCGAGATCCAGCCCAAAACGCCCTCGGAAGAAATCAAATCAATTGGATCAAGACAAGCCCAAAACGCCTCTCGAATCCACGACGGATTGAATCAATGGATCCATAGAGATTGGACCCTGTAAATTTAATTTTATATAATTGTTGTATTCAATTCATTATTTCTTGTAATTCTGAATTTTATAGGAAATTAAGAAATTTTATTGTCTACAAATTTGGCACGCCCAGTGGGACCATCTCTACCGTTCATCTCTTTCCGTCAATACCATCGAAATGGAGTCCAAGAATGATGTCAACAAAGTTGATTCAAACGACGTTGCTGCAGAGGTAAGTGTTGGTGTTTTGACGTCTGCGACCTATGTCGGTCCTACCACGCGAAGCAAAGGAAAGGTGATTGCTGATTTGCAGAAAAGACCAATTGGCGACGCCTCCCACAAATTCACCAATCCTTGTTTTGACGTTGCTGCAACGCAGAACCAACCGCGAGGCGTTGTAGGTGGAATGGTTCAAAGGACACTTGCAATGCTGGAAAACAAGGTCGATGCAAACAAACCAAAATCAAGAAATGAAGATTTCTTTGCGGATTCTTCGGGTAATGTCCAACAAGATCAAAAGAATACTAATGATGGCCTTGAAGATTCCGCTGCAAATACCTCTGTCATGCCCGATATGATGTCAAACGCGTCAACCATAGAAGAACAATTGGCAAACTTGACAAAGTTGGTGGCGGACCTCACATCACAATTGGCGAAGCAAGATCGCATCATTGCGCAATTGGTGAGGATTGCTGGTTTGAAGATGCCTGAAGGATATCTTCCTCCAAAATTGCAGCAGTTTGATGGAAGAGGCAATCCCAAGCAACATATTGCTCACTTCATCGAAACATGTAACAGCCCGCACGAAGGAGATCTTCTAGTCAAACAGTTCGTTCGATCCCTCAAAGAAAGTGCATTTGACTGGTACACCGACTTGGCTCCTGGATCGATCGACAGTTGGAATCAACTTGAAACAAAATTCCTAAACTGCTTCTACAAGACCCAAGAACCGTAAGTATGTTGGAGTTAAGTCACACCAAGCAATGGAAAGGGAACCGGTCTTGTCGACTACATCAATCGATGGAGGAGTCCGAACCCGAATTGCGCGAGATCAATTATGTCAAAAATCTGCGATCGAGATGTGCATCCAAGGAATGCAATGGAACCTTCAATACATTTTGAAAGGAATTCAACCAAAAACATTTGAAGAATTAGCTACGCGCGGACGAGATATGGAGTTAAGTATTATCGCCAATCAAAAGTTTGAAATTCATGTTGAACAACAGCAACATCAAAATAGGGGCAACGTTTCCTCGGAATCATCTGAAGATGAAGAGTCAACTTCAAATGTTGACGATGCTTGAATCAAATCATCGGCGCTCCTCCTTGACGTACGAGGTTAAACTGCAAGTTACTCATTGATAAGAGTATAAACGATCTACATGATGATGATGTGAAGACTCCTTGACACGAGTGTAAACTGTTTACAAATTTGAAGAAGGCTCCTTGACACGAGTGTAAACTGTCTACAAAATTGAAGAAGACTCCTTGACACGAGTGTAAACTGTTTGCAAAGTTAAAGAAGCCTCCTTGATACGAGTGTAAACTGTCTGCAAAGTTGAAGAAGCCTCATTGATACGAGTGTAAACTGTCTACAAAGTTAAAGAAGACTCCTTGATACGAGTGTAAACTGTCTACAAGTTCATATGTTGATGCAAAAATGCTCCTTGACGCACGAGTTAAAACCGCATGTTACTCCTTTGATGTATGAGTTTAAACCGCAACTTTGAACTACGTTCGACTTGATTCCTTTGCAGGATACGTAGGCAACTTAGATAAATTCTAAGTTCAGTCATAGCCAAAAAAAAAATGATTGCAAAAAAAAAAAAAAAAGTTGCACAAGGGTAAAGAAAAATTGCAGTACTAAAATAAAAAATTAAAAAAAAAATGCAGCAAAGTACTGCTAAAAAAAAGCATTAAAAAATTACTATAGAGAAAAAAAAAAAAAAAAAAAAAAAAAAAAAAAAAAAAAATAAATAAATAAATAATAATAAAAAAAAAAAAAAAAAAAAAAAAAAAAAAAAAAAAAAAAAAAAAAAGAAAAAAAAAAAAAACCGGCAAGACAAAGTTGTGAAAAAAGAGAAATTTTATTGATTTCAATTCTTTTAAACAATATATGTTTACAAGATTAATAAACAATAAGGGGCATTGAAATTAATCTATCTACAAAGTTGTCCAATCGTCGAAAAGTCTATGATTTGATTAAAGTTGATGAAGATTAACGTTGAAGTAGACGATTATAATTTATTCAAAGCGACGAAGGTGCAATATTTCTTAAATCAATGTTGACAAAGTTGATGATGAATCCTTCAAATAGACATTTGGAAAGTTGAAAATCATTCTCCAAGTTGATATCTGCAACGTTGTTGATGACGAAGCCGCAAGGTCGTCGACGATGATGGTAAACCGCAAAGTTGTGGATGACGACGTTGGTAAATTGCAAAGTTGTGGACGACGTTGGTAAACCGCAAAGTTGGGGACGACATTGGTAAATTACAAAGCTGCTGACGACGATGGTAAGCTGCAAAGTTGTTGACGACAATGGTAAGCTGCAAAGCTGCAAAGTTGTTGACGACAATGGTAAGATGCAAAGTTGTTGACGACGATGGTAAGCTGCAAAGTTGTTGACGACAATGGTAAGCTGCAAAGCCGCAAAGTTGTTGACGACAATGGTAAGATGCAAAGTTGTTGACGACGATGGTAAGCTGCAAAGTTGTTGACGACGATGGTAAACCACAATGTTGAGGCAATAGACAACAATGTTGATGGCGACGATGAGCAGCAACGTTGATGGCGACGATGAACGACAACGTTGATGGCGACGATGAACAACAACGTTGATGGAGACGATGAACAGTAACGTTGATAACAATGAACTTACCGTCGAAGATGATGAAGGATAAATGCTGCAAGTCATTTTAGGCAATTGACGCTTCCGCGTTACCAAAGATCCGGTAGGAGGGGTTGTATACCCGATTAATCCTTTGAACCAAAATTGAATCCATTGCTCAAGCAATATGCTGGTGGGATTTCCATCTGCAAGTTTCCCTAATGCAAAAAAAAAAGAAGATACTTACAACTTTGAGGGGTTCGTTTGTCAAACAGTTCTCTCGCAGATGGAATAACTTCCGTCAGAAAGGAGGCCGTAGGCGGGTAAACCGGTAAGTGTGAATAAGTCCCAAATTGAAATCGACAGCTCACCAATAGATGTATGCAAAGTGTTCGTCGAAGGACACCACTGGTTGCAAAAAGCACGCATCACATTCTCACAACGATCATAGATAAACAACGACGCATACACATTATCATAGACCTCTGCATTCTTCAAGGCTCGTTCATGATTTGCAAGAATGTACTCGGTCCACTCCCAGTAATTTTTTGTGTAACTTACCTCACCAAAGTTGGATGAATGAACAGGCCATGAAGACTTCTCCGTATTTGTAGTAGTAAAGGGAAGGGAAAACTCTCGCGATTGTGAATCTGCTTCATGAGTAGTAGATGACAACAAACTTACCATTTGAGGAGGGGATGAAGGATGAACATTACGAGTCGGTGGTAGCTTGCGACTCCTTGGGACGTAGGTGCGAATGGACCAAATCCAGCTTCATGTACTTCTAAGTTTAAAGATTTGATTCGAGACCCATTGCGACGATCAAGAATGACGATATGTTTGTAAGGTTCGTCAGCATCCTTAACATCCATAATCTGGACAAAAAAAAAAAAAAAAAAGTCTTTTTATTAAAAAAAGAGAAACAAAAAATATTATATTAAAAAAAAAAAAAAAAAAAAAAAAAAAAAAGAGTTTTCTCGAGACTGCCGACAGAAGAAAGAAAAAATAAATAAATAAAAAGGAGTTATTTTGAAAACAGACGAAAAAAAAAAAAGAGGTCTTTTGATTCCGCCGACAGAAGAGAGAAAAAATTTAAAAAAAAAAAAAAAAAAAGTCCTCTTTTTTGAGCCTCCATGAGAGTTGTTTTTGAAAGAGGAGAAAAAAAAAAAAAAAAAAGTTTCTTGGAAAAAAAAAAAAAAAAAGGTTTTTGTTGAAAAAAAAAAGAAGGAGAATTTTTTGGAATTCCGGCAGACAGGAATCTATCAAGGTGAACTTATTGTTTGACAAGTTCCGAATAAAAAAAAATTTCTGATGGAGGCATCCTTTTATAGACTTAAAAAAGTCTAGGAAGTATCATACTAGAACTCAAATTTGAACCTAAAAATATTTTATATATGTATATATATATACATATATATTATCTTCATATAAATATGAATTCGAATCATATTTATCTTGAGTTAAATTCAAATAAACTCAAATAATTGATTCAAATTTTATATCTATCTATATCCAAAATTGATACGATATATATATATCTCCAAGATTTTTTGGAACTTATTCCCGATACAAACTCTTCAATCTTGGGGAACAACTCCCAAAAAGGGGCAATTTGTAGATATATAAATTTTATTTATATATTTAAATATATAATTAAATATTATTTATATATTTATATTTATATTTTATATATTTAGATATTAAAATATTTACCCCCTTAGATGAGTGATACGTGGTAGCTTCATAGCCATTGATTCTCACTCACTCTATCTATAAATAGAGGGCAAATTCCCTCAAGAAATGGTCACCGGACTCACTCACTCAAGAAGCTGTGAAGTGGAGAGATATTCGAAGGATACCGAACCTCTGTCGAAATCGGCCCTTCCTCTCAAAGTCCAAATCCATTCCGAGACAAAGTCCAAAAGCCCTCGGAAGAAGAAATCAGATTGTTCGATAGATCGAGATCAAGCCCAAAATCCCTCGACATCGAATCCATTCCGAGATCCAGCCCAAAACGCCCCTCGGAAGAAATCAAATCAATTGGATCGAGACAAGCCCAAAACGCCTCTCGAATCCACGACGGATTGAATCAACGGATCCATAGAGATTGGACCCTGTAAATTTAATTTTATATAATTGTTGTATTCAATTCATTATTTCTTGTAATTCTGAATTTTACAGGAAATAAAGAAATTTTATTGTCTACAACGTGTCTTTAAGGTATAATATTAAAAAAGAAAAAATTCATAAATATTGATCTTTCTTAAAAAATTCAAACCCACCTCTTCCTAAAACCCTATATTTATGGAAACTAAGTTATTCACGAATTACAATGAAGTTATGCGATTCCCCCCACAATCTTTCCGATAATTTTTTTTTTTTTAGAATTCAAATGTGAATTTTAAAGGATTGTATTCTTTATGTTTGTTTGAGATTAAACGCTGAAATTACTACTTCATTGATGAACTTTGGGTGAAATTTCCACGTAAGGTATCAATCAATTCTTTTTGTTTTAATATCTTTTATGTTTTATTCTACAATATTATTTTGTATTTGAGAGGATTTTATTTCTTTATTTTTATTTCGGATTAAATGCTGAAATTATCGCTTCATTAATGAACTTTAGTGAAATTTCCAAGTAAGGCATTAATCAACTCCTTTTGTTTTAATGTGTCTTTTGTTTTATTCAGCAATATTCATTTGAACAAGAATTGTATAGTTTCCATGTAGCAATCACAAACAAACTACACATAATCCGATTAATAACCTAGAAAGATAGATGAAAGGAAGAGAATTTTATTACCGGTAGAGAATTATTTGAAAAAGTGAGGGAATTTTGGTTTTGTAGAGTTAGACTATAGCAATTGTTAGATATTTTAAGTGAATTACATTAGGTAACTCTTCATTCGATTTAAGAGTTACAATTTGTAACTCTTAGTTAAGGATCCATCTTTTCGTATAAAGGATGAATGGTTGTTTATGGTACCATTTGATTAATTAAAAGTTATTATCAAAGAGTTGCATCGTTTATGAAAAGTCTCCTAGAGGTCTATATAAAGGAGGTCCCCAACCATTTCAAATACATCAAAAATTCAGATTAGAAAAGATAGGAAGCTTTCAGTATTTTTTATAAACACTCCATGAGACTCGTTTTTAATTTTCTTTGCTTCCCTACTAGAGTCCTTAGGATCGTTTACTCATTATAGTATTGTAAACAAAAGCTTGTTTGTTGGGCTTGCTGTTGTTGTGCTTCTTCAACAAGTGTGATCGTTTTACCTTGGGAGGCAGACGCCCGAAAGCTCTAAGCACAAAGGAGAGGGGCGAAATCTGTCTTAAGAGAATAGTACTAAGTACTAGACTCAATCTTCTATTTAATCCACTCTTATTACCTTATTTGAGTCTAATCTTTCCAAGTAAGTCTACTATTTTAAAATAATATTTTTGAGTTATGAGAATTCATATTATCCGGTTATATGTTTCTATGTTATTATAATTAGATAATCTTTATTTTCTACTAATATTTCCAACAACAATCACTTACAAATTGCAGAAAACCCTACTAATAATCTAGAAAGGTAGATAAAGGAAAAGAATTTTATTTCATACAAACTACAAGTAAAGGATAATTCTTAACAGTGAGAGAATTTTGGTTACGTAGATTTGGGCTATATCCTACCATTAAATAGATCAAGCTGATGGTAGAAAATTAGACTGTAATAAAAAAAGAAATAATAGATATAAAGTATGAGAGTAAAATTATAGAGGATGGCTTTAGATATTGCTTTGCTTTGAGAAATATCCCGTAGGATACAATATAATTATCTTTTTACACCTGCAAGTTTGCAAAATCTTGAGAACTAGATATTTATGAAATCCATCAAATTAGTTCATCGTCATCATGTCTTAATTGTCGTTATAATAATCCATGATATTGAACAAATTTAAAGAAATAGTTAGCAAACTGAGTTTAAGATAGTTTTGTAAACTTATTTTTTTTTATTTTTTATTTTTTGGTCGAAACCGGATTTTCTATTATTAAATAGATGAATGAGAACATAAAGAAATTACACAACATCCCTATTCCAGGCTGAAAGAACCTCTAACACACTCCTAAGGCTTCTTTCAACTATGGTATAAGGATTATCCAAAAAGAATTTACCACTGTGCAGACTGTTTGACGAAAGATATAATCCAAACCTGGGGGCTTCCTCGAATAACTAGGTAACTTCTGCAAATTTCAACAACACCACCGAACAACATCGGATTCAGCAAAGAAACTAGTTTGCATGTCCGCAGGAAGAATATTTCTCTAAACTATCTTGGCTAACTTGCAGTCTCTCAGCAGGTGAAGGCTAGATTGCTCTGCATAGTTGCACCAAATGCACTGTGCAGACTCCAAAATACCTCGTTTCCACGGAAGGGCAGCCGTCGGTAAGGTCCGATGCAGACAAACCCAAATTGTAAAGGAAGCACGAGCAGGACCTTTGAATCTCCAAATGCTTTTCCATGGAATCTGCATGTTGCACGTCCCAGAAGACAACTACTTAACTCAGTCGGATGTCTTAGTAGCCGCCATAGAAGTTTGACTAATAGTGCCATATTCGTGTTAGTTATCTTGGGTAGCCCCAAACCTCCAAGTTTCTTTGGCTGGCAGATTTTCTCCCATGCTATTGTATGGTGTTTCCTGGAACCATCCTCATCCCCCCGGAAAAACCGACGACACAGACGCTCCAACTGGCCAACAACCGCCTTTGGGACCATCATTGCCTGCATTGTGTACACTGGCAAGCTCATGAGAGTTGAGCTCAACAGCACTGTGCGGGCTTCCTTGGACAATGCTTTCACCTTCCACCCGGTTAATCGGCGTTCCGCCTTTTCTACCAAGTAAGAGAAGTGTTGTTTCCTTTTCCTGCCGTGAATAAGTGGGACTCCAAGATATACGTCCAAGTCCGATGTGCCTGTAACCTGAAACTCGGTACAAATAGAATTCCTCAAGTAGCTCGGTGTATTCGGGGAGAACCAGATTCCGGACTTACTCCTGTTCACTCTTTGGCCCGAGATGCCACAGATTTGTGCTAGAGTATGCTCCATGACACTCACCGACTTGCTAGAGAAGATGCCGAAGTAGAAAGAGACCATGTAGGGGTGTCCAACACGTTTTGATCCAAAGAAAGAGACGTATTCTAAATCACGTAAACCATGTCCGGTGGAAGGTACAGAGATAAGAAGGACACATCCCAACCCGTATCATGGTTCCAAACATTAGCAACCTTCATTGTAGTTAAATGTTCCGGCACTGTTGTGGTCACCAGATTTAGCAACGGCTGCTCTCCAATCCACTTGTCCAACCAAAGCAAAACACATTTTCCATTCCCGATTATCCATTATAATGCTTCTTGAAACAAGCAAGGTGACTTTTTCCAGAGCTCGCCATAAGTGTGAAGCCCCCGAAACTTTCCTCCCACTACTTGTCTCCCTGTCGTAATCCTCTAGACGGGTGGAAAGCCGGAAGTGTTTCCCCATTCCAACATAAAGATAGCGATGTCGACGCTATACAATTCATTATCAAACTGCACATGTGTTGGTTAAACCCAGAGAATTTCAGTACCTCCTTCAAGAAATTCCATTCCACCCTATCCTAGGCCTTTTCCAAGTCCACTTTCAAGATAAAACCACCATTTACCCCTTTCCTTTTGGACAATGAGTGTATTGATTCTTGAGGCACCGTTATATTATCCGATGTCAAACATCCCAGAATAAAGCTAGACCGATACTTGCCCGTAAGTTTATCCATCATTAGTTTTAGCCGGTTCACTAGGACTTTAGAAACCACTTTCACTAACACGTTGCATAAAGAAATCGGACGAAATTGATTCAAGCTATTAGGAGCAGTGCACTTCGGGATTAGGCAGATAATGGACTCATTAATACACTCCTGAATGGTACCCGTATTAAATATATCCAGCAATAAGCTTACTATCGGCTGCTGATAACTCGATTTTATATTGTATTTTTATACATTAATTGTGTTCAATTCGAGTTAATTATGAAGTTAATTGGACTTAATTGAATGGGAATTACGCAAATTCTTTCTCGTTTTCGATTTCGGAAGTTTCAATGACCAAAATTGAAGAAAGGAAGAAATCAAGGACTAAATTTTAATTTATGAGTAACGCGTGCAGCATCGTGCCACACACGTGCAGTACCGTGCCACACAAGTGTCGTGCCACAATGCGCAAGCATTGTGCCGCAACGCCTGCAAAGCACCGTGCCGCAAAGGGCCAGCATTGTGCCGCTATGGCCTAGTAAATGTCCCACATTGGAAAATTTCTGTTTTCCAGCCCAACTCACCCCTATAAATAGAGGCATCATGTGCAAGCTTTGGCACACCGGAATCACTCGGAACAGGAGCATTTCCGAGTTCCTAGCCAATAGGAATTTTGTGATAAGCTCTAGTCGAGTTTTTAGTTTTCATTTTTCTTTCTTCTCGAGTGTAGGGTTGAGCCTCCACCATAAGGGATACCCTATAGTTTAGTTGAGGGGAGTGATAGCTGAAGATCTTTAGAGCGAGATAAGGATCCGGAGTACAAGTCTCGGTGAGGTCCGGAGGATTAAGCTAGTCCGTAGAAGCAGTGAGAGCAACACGACAACTTTCTCTTTCCTTTTCTTTTCGTTCTTGTATTACTTTTCCTTTATATGTTATGATTCTGTGTCCTAAGATACTCATTATTTTGATTGATTGATTAATGATTTATATATTTCCGGAAAGGATATGTTTTAATATACATTGTGAGTTGCTTATTGTTTTACGCTTTCGATTTAATTCTCGTATTGAGTTTATGCCATGAAACTTAGGTTGATGCATAATACTACAATAGTTAATTGAATTGACGGTTTTTTAATGAGTCCCCACCATAGGAGATTTAACAGATTGCCGGATTAGGACTAATAACTTGTGGCCACCATACTGAGGTTAGGAAGCCTAATAATCTCGGGTCCGGAATCAATGCAAATCTTAAGATTATGTTGTTGAATTGACGCCTCAATAGCTAATCTAAAAAGGTTTAGGATTACTTGCAACCACCATATTGAGGTAATCATTCTAGATAACTCGGGTATGGTAGTAAGACAATTCGAATTCATAATTGCCATAGATCTACTTGCAAGCTACACATTCGAACATTGTTCAACTTAATTAATCATACGTACTTCATTAGAGATCTTAGTCAATTATTTTCCATTCTTATCTTTAATATTCTTTAAACAACATATCCGAATTGAATGGACACATAGGACTAATTCCCTGAACCTTAAAGTTTGTCATAATTGGTAGAAACTAACCAGCTATCACCAACGTTCCCGAGGATACGATATTTATAAATTTAAAATCGTGGTACTCCCGTGTTACTATCTGCATGCGATAGGTACTCTGCCTTAGTTGTGTTTGATTATGTGACACTGTTTTGTGAGATTATTTGCCTTATTTGATATTCATTTTTACTCACTCAAAACACACACCAGCTGCTCCACTATATACCAATACTTCTTAAAGAAAGCCACAAGAAACCCGCCCGACCCGGGGGCCTTGTCCGGTGACATCCGAAAAAGTGCAGCTTTAATTTCAACTGGTGCAACGAGCCTGTTCAACCATCTCCCATCATTGTGAGAAACCGACAAAAATGACCAATCATCGAGGTTACAAGGTAGTGTTGGTTCGGTCGTATACAAATGAGCATAAAAGTGGACTGCCATGTCCTTTAACTGACCAGCCTCCTCACACCAAGTCCCGGTATCATCCATAAGCCTGCTAATATGGTTCCTTTGATGTCGGACCTACACCGATGTATGAAAAAACCTTGTGTTCAACTCCCCGGCTTGCATCCATGAAACTTTAGATTTCTAGCGCCAAAACAATTCCTCCTGTTCCGGAATGGAGTCCAACTCCATCAACAGTTCGTTTTCAAGTTTATGCAAAAACTCCGAGTCCCTATTAGCCCTTACTCTTTGAATACCTCCTAGACGAGCCCTACACCGTTGCTTCCTATCGAAAATGTTACCAAAGCAATACCGGTTCCACCGCACCAGTTCTTGTCCGAAAGTGTGCAATTTCGAAACAAGTAGACCCCTCATTCCGCCAAACTTATCTCACCACTTCTTCAAACCCCGAGTGAGTGAACCAAGCTGTAAGCAACTTGAAAGGGCGACCCACTCTTTCTATGCTGGACGGTTTCGGTTCCTGGAGGAATATTGGATGATGATCCGACCTGGTACGAGGCGGATGTAGGATAAACAATCTCGGAAACACCGATATGAAACTCCTATTACACAGCCCTCGGTCCAATCTCTGTTTTATATTAGCAAGCCCAACACGCATGTTGCTCCATGTAAAGGGCACACCAGAAAACCCCGGATCAAAGAGGGAGCATTGGGAAAGCACACTTTTGAAACTTAACATATTTCCGACATTCACCGATCCACCACCCTTCTTCTCCGACGCTGAAAGGATCTCGGTTAAAATCCCCCAACAAAAGCCATGGTAAACCGACACACTGTCCCAACCGAACTAGATAATCCCAAAGCGTCTTACGAATGTAGGCGTTAGGCGATGCATAAACAACCGACAAAACCCACACCAAATTTGTTGCCTGCCGAAATAGAACAGTGGCCACCTGACTATATATAGCCAATGGTTCTATGTTTAGCAAATCCCTGTCCCACAAGATCCATATGCCACCAGAGAAGCCACAACCCTTAGAAACAATTAAAGAATTAAAGTGTGAGATATGAAAGATCTCATCCACCGTAGAACTAGAACATCTAGTCTCCATAAGTATGAGAATGTCGGGTCTATTTGTCCTTAACAATTCTCGGAGGTGACAAAGAAAACTCTTGGAACTGGCCCCCCTACAGTTCCAAGTCAAGATATTCGTGAAGATCATGGTAGAGCTTGGGGTGAACCCGCGCTCCCCTCCAAATCCGGAGTGACACCCTTCATAAAAAGTTGAGGAGGAACTAACCTGGCATTATCCACAACCATGGCATCCCCTTTCGGTCTCCCTTTATTCCACATATTCGTAGTGCCCCTCTCATGGTTCTCCCCGGTCTGATCATTCACATGCATGGGAGCTTTCTCTTTATCAACCTTCTGAGACCCAGCTGCTCGAGAGGTAGGTAAATTTGTAACATTTGTCAAAGGAGCTCTACTAGCCAAACCAGATCCACCTGCAATAGAAGTCTGTGGAACCGACTTCTGAATTTTCTCGAGCACGCCCGCGAGTTGCTGGTCCACTTTTGCCTCCTCTGTTACTTTCACCCTGAACATGGGCTGCCCCTGGTGGAACGTTACCCATTGGGCCTGTCAATTCAGAAATTTGTTTTTTAAGTTGGGCCACCGTCTCCTCCAAGCTAGATTCCTCCGAGTCAATATCGTCAAGGGCCGCAAATCTTGAATTTGACAGGCCTGCAGTATGGGTTCTTGCAGGCCTTTCAAATTTTGGTGGTTGTATCTGGGCTCTATCTAGAACTGTAAACGAGCTGAGCCGAACCGAACATCGGAAGTTTGAGCTCGTGCGTTTAATTTTTTGAACACTGTTCGAGTTCGCTTGTTTAATGATTCGAGCCAAAAAATTTGTTCGAGTTCGTTCGATTATCTGTTTATAAAGCTCGAGTTCGTTCGTTTAACTTTCAAGAATACTCGAGCTCGATTTCGTTCGATTATTTGTTTATAAAGCTAGAGTTCGCTCGTTTAACTTTCAAGCATACTCGAGCTCGAGTTCAAGCTCGAATTCAAATTTAACTTATTCAAATATTTAAAATATAATAATAAAAATATTAAATTTTTTAAGGCTTCAAATTTCTAAAATAACAAGAATTTATATAATTTAACTATTTAACCATTCAATAAATTAAAAAATCTTATAAAAAATTCCCATGAAATAATAAATTCTAAAAAAATAATCATAAAAGCACAAATAATAATAATAAAAGTCAGCCTTCCATAACCATTGGATAATAAATTCATATCCAAAAATTACATATAATAACTAAAATCATTAAATTTCAAACTAGGATAAATAAATTTCTTCAAAAGATGGATGTTCATCCTCTACCTTCAAAAAACAAGAAGATATATTTATTAAATATATAAATCACATGGAGGCACGTTAGTGTACTGGAAAAATTTTGAAAAACAAGGGACAATGCAATATAGCTACTGGAAATTTAGCAAAAACAGAGGAAATCAAACCTATAGCTACTGGAATTAAGGCAAAAAACATAGAAAATTACATGTACACTCACCGAAATGCACAAAAATGAACAAAATTGCAAGCTAACTAATATGTATGCAAACTAAATACCATAATGCACTTAAATTTGAAACAAAAGAAGCAAAAATGTAAAACAAATAACAAATAACTTTCCGGTATACAACTTATGTTCATAGACACTGTAACAAGCACAAGAACTTCAGACTTTTCCTCAACTAAATTAGCATACTATGTTCCTTATAAATATATAATACTGGGTTGGTTAAACAGTTATCAACTGCTTTCCTTATAAAACTAATCCTTTTAATTAGACTACAAAAAATAGAATACTGCAGCACTAGATAGACTAAAAGTTACAAATAAATTTTTTTACCCGCTTCCGGAGTTTTCCTTTTTTTTTTTCCCACCGAACATGAGTTTTAAGAAAAGCTTACGGATATAATGGTGCAGAATCAGGTGCAAAGCTCAGCAGTGACGACAGGTCCCAATGTTCTCGGACTTGTTGTTGTAGCTCGATGCGCCTGGATCCACCGGATCTCTACTCGAGTTGCCGGAAATTTAGGTGCGGCTGTTGCTCCTCCTCCGGCTAATAAAGGATTGAAGAAAAAAGTTCTCAAGGCTCTGCTCTTTGGAGAAGAAAGGAGTCGCCGTTGCAATTGTCAAAATATGTAAAAAGAAAATATTAGGGTTAATGAGAGTATAGGTCAAACCCTAGGAGACTTTTTTTTTAAAAAATAATATATATAAAAATTTTTTTAAAAAAATTAATAATATGTTCGCAAACAGTGTTCGAGTAGGCTCGAAAATTAATCGAGCCTAAAAATTTGTTCGAGTTCAGTTCGATTAATAAATGAACGAGCATAATCGAGCTCGAACGAGCTTTGTTCGCGAACAGCTCTAGCTCTATTTTGCTCTGTCCCTTTCCTTGGCCCACTGTCACCTAGGGCACCGACATGAACTTGAGAGGTAGATTGAACCTGAATCACTCGCCATTCCGACGTTCTAGAAACATTTTTTCGCCAAGGATTTTTCGGCAACATCCATGGGCCATACGGTCTGTCCGGTGTGGGCACCATGGGTGGGTCCGTCTGGGAAGGGGGTTTGTTCTGCTCTGCAGACAACTCAGTTTCGTGACCATACTTGCCACAAGAGAAGCATATTAAATGCAATCCTTCATACTCCACTAGTTGGGGTTCATCAAAGACAGTAATTGAGGGCATTAAAGGCTTATTTAAATCAATTTCCACACATACCCGGGCATAACGACCTCTGTAGGCTTCAACCGAAATAGGGTCCACCTTAACCGTTCGACCCACTAACTTGCCCATATCAGCAAGTGTTTCTTCATCAAAGGCTTCCAACGGTAACTCCCGGAACCGAACCCAAATCAACGTCTTAGCAACTGTTTAGCGGGATGGCCGAAAGTTTGGTCTCCATTTCATCACTGTAAAATAGTGACCCAGTATGATCCAAGGTCCACCCTCAAACACATGGAAGTAATCCTCCCTTGTAAAAAAACTGGACCACAAAGTATCCTCCCTCCAAATCGGTTAACTCACATCCCTTTGACAAGTTCCATAGGGAAGTTGTTCTCTGCTGCATAACTCGGTAAGAGATAGATTTACCTAACAGCTTGACGATAAGAGCTCCCCGCCATGACTTGAATAGACTCGGATACTTCTCTTTAGAGATCTCGAGTCCGGGTCCCGTCGGAGGGACAGTGTTGTCCGCAAGACTCTGCTTGTTGAAAAGTTCATCAACCCCATGGTATTTCTCCTCTTCATTTTCCCCCATATAGTATTGGGGGTGCTCATCTGTCTGTTCCATTTGGAGCACAGTATCCACAAAGGAACCCTCCTTCCATGGATTCTGTTTGTCCATCCCTAGTGTCTTCACCCGGTCACAGTCCAGCTTGCAGTGGGGATCTTCCATATTCGAGTCTCTACATGACTCCCCAGCAGTTATTTTTGGTTTCTTAGTAGACCTCGGCGAATTATCCTTCTCCTGTAAACTTTCGGTAGGTTTCGGTGGTGGTGGAAGAGCAAGCAAATTTTCAGACATCTTGACTCTCAACTGTAGCAGTTCTAAAGAGAGAAAAACTGACATCTTGGCCTCTATTTTATTTCTTTTAATCTTGAGACTGTTAGTTGGTTTTTAGATTATGATAAAAAATGAAATGTATAGTTTGTGGATGCGGATTTACTTTTCTATTTTGTCCCATGGTAAATAAAGATGTGTAAAATATTTTAGACGTGTAAACATCTTTTTAAACTCACCTTATCATTTATGGGGATTATATTATTTTACTTCTCTCGTTATCGGAGTAGAAATTTCTACTGTGGTAAATCAAAACAGTAGACAAGTATATCATATATAGTCAAGTTTATGATATCTATGTAAAATGTTTTTTTAAAAAGAATTAAATAGACAAGTATAAATTAAGACATAAAATATATAAAATATATGCTATCTTAATAGTAGCCACTTTAATACGTCATAAAGTCCCTTAAATAATATATCCAAAAACTCATCAATTAATTACGCATTAACTAAATTAATTTTCAAAAAAATCACAACCATCACTATTACCCATATAAAAATCATAATACTATTTCGAATATGCCCACTTATGATAAACTTTAGGAATTATAAGCCAAATGATAAAAATAATTCAAAAGATTGAATAATTATTTTATAAAATATTTTAATTTATATATCTACTAAAATAAGAATAATCAATTAAAATTCTAATAATAATTTAGATTATCACAATAATTATGAATTTCAAAACTAATAAATTAAATTATCTCATCCGATGTTATTATTTTTGAAACATTATTTAAGTTTTAACTTTTAGTGATGACTTATTTAAAAAACATTTATAGATATATTTATCTCAATATACATAGATATGAATATACATATCTATATGAATATACATATAAGTCCGGATTTCAACAATATGTAGAACTATTTGAACACAAAAATAAAATAAAATCTAGATATTACGTACATTTGGAAAAAAAAAAGAAGACTTACTTTAACAACTCATAAATATTAAAACTTTCTTTTTGATAAACATAAATATTAAAACTTAAATAAGATAAAATAAAAGATAAGATAAGTATAAAAATAGTAATAAAAATAAAGTGAAAAATTTTAAAAATAAATAAATAAATAAAAGAAAAGAGAAAAATAAAATTTAAAAGATAACAAAAATATCAAGATTGCTATTAAACATATATAATGTTATATATATATATAAAAGATATATATATTTTGCCACAATATTATATATATTAACTATGTTTAATATTGAAAATGTGTTATTAAATACAGCTTCATAATTACTAATGCAACACTATATATACCAACTTTACAGTATATATACTTTTTAATAGTTTTTATTTTTTCTTCTCTTACAAAATATTATCTCGAGTAACATAATTAAAATATTTTTAAAAAGTTCAAAATTAAAATATAATCAAATAATACAAAAAAAAAAAAAAATAGAGGATGGTGTAGACACTGAAATATTATTTATATATTTAAATATATATTGCCATTGATTGTTACTCTCTTCATCTATAAATAGAGACCAAGAGAAGCATTCAAGTGAGGTGGAAATTAGAGGTAAAATCGGTGGTGGCGAGAGAAGAAAAGAAACTCCGACGATTCCCTTCGGGATCGTCCATAGTTTTTGGCGCATCCTCCTTTCGAGATCAAGCAAGCCCCAAGGCTCTCGAGAATCAAATATAGATGGATCGAGATCAAGCCAGCCCAAAGGCCCTCGAAGTTCAAATTCATTCCGAGATCCAGCCCAAAACGCCCCTCGGAAGAAATCAAAATCTATTGGATCGAGACAAGCCCAAAATGCCCTAAAATCCACGACGGAAAGAATCGGCGGAGAAATATAAAGATTCGAGCCCAACATCAAAATATATATTATCTTGTGACATTTATTTTTTTAATTATTTATTTTGCGGATAATAATAATCTATTGGAAAAATTTTATTGTTCACAAATTTGGCACGCCCAGTGGGACCATCTTTACCGCCCATCCTTTTTGTCAAATATCATCAATGGAGCAGGTGGATTTTGTTTGTTGGTAACAAAAGATTGACCGGCTATTCAACCTTCAAATCCAAAAATTTCAAACTCAAGGGGGCAGATCAACATTGCTATTGCTACTCCTTGTCAAAAACTCCTTGACATGAGTGAAAACTGTCCATATTGATACAAGGCTCCTTGATACGAGTATAAATTATCCACATATCAAAGAAGACTCCTTGGTACGAGTATAAACTATCCACATATCAAAGAAGACTCCTTGGTACGAGTATAAACTATCCACATATCAAAGAAGACTCCTTGGTATAAGTATAAATATAAACTATCCATATATCAAAGAAGACTCTTTGACACGAGTATAAAATGTCTATATATCAAACAAAGCTCCTTGATACGAGTATAAAAATATATCAAAGAAGACTCCTTGATACGAGTATAAACTATCTATGTATTGAACTACGTTAGACTTGATTCCTAAAAGGTAAGGGATACGTAGGAAGCTTAGAACATAAAATTCTAAGTTCGGGCCCCTAAAAAAAAAAGAAAAAAAAAAAGAAAAAAAAAAAAAAAAAAAAAAAAAAAAAAAAAAAAAAAAAAAAAAAAAAAAAAAAAAAAAAAAAAAAAAAAAAAAAAAAAAAACCAAAAAAAATCGTATTTATCTACCGAGTCAAATTGACTCAATTCGATTTTTTTTGAAAAAAAAATATTATCTTTATCCACTTAAATTCAAATGTGAATCGTATTTATCTGCGAGTCAAATTCAAGATAGACTCAAATACGATTCAATATTTATGAGATACTTTGAAACTTGTCCACGTAATAATTCTTCAAATTAACCCTGAACAAGTTTCAGGGGGCAATTTGTAGACACTGAAATATTATTTATATATTTAATTAAATTTAATTATATATTTAAATATATATTGAAGATATTGAAAGATTTTGCTCATGCGATGAGTGACACATGACAAACTAATAGCTATTGATTGTCACTCTCTTCATCTATAAATAGAGACCAAGAGAAGCATTCAAGTGAGGTGGAAATCGGAGGTAAAATCGGTGGTGGTAGAGAAGAAAAGAAACTCCGACGATTCCCTTTGGGGATCGTCCATAGTTTCTGGCGCATCCTCCCTTCGAGATCAAGCAAGCCCCAAGGCTCTCGAGAATCAAATATAGATGGATCGAGATCAAGCCAGCCCAAAGGCCCTCGAAGTTCAAATTCATTCCGAGATCCAGCCCAAAACGCCCCTCGGAAGAAATCAAAATCTATTGGATCGAGACAAGCCCAAAATGCCCTAAGATCCACGACGAAAAGAATCGGTGGAGAAATATAAAGATTCGAGTCCAACATCAAAATATATATTATCTTGTGACATTTATTTTTTTAATTATTTATTTTGCGAGATAATAATAATCTATTGGAAAATTTTTATTGTTCACAGATGGGATGCAAATTTTAAGTTTTTATTTTAAAAAACTTATATTTTCTTAGAAACATTATATTTTTTTATAAATAATAAAATAGTTAAATATATGGACAGGAAAAAGAGTTAAAGAGCAAGCCAAATCGTGTTGAGGTCTACTTCAATGGAAAATACTCAAAGAAGCGGAAGAAATTCTTTGATAAAAAAGCTGAGAATACTTGGGTATAGTTACATTTGATTTTTGTTTTTTTTTTGCTTGTGCAATTTCCTTTTAAGGTTCTCCTTTTTCCTTTTGCAGGGTTTTGTATTTTGTTCTTTTAGTGACTTGTTATTTGTTGTGATTTAAAGGAGGTAATGTTATTATTATTATGATTAGTAAGGTTTTTATACATATGATCATGTCTATTTCATTCAAATGATTCTTAAATATATGCTTGATTGTGGAAAATGAATTATTAACTTCATCTACATTTTTTTTTTTTTAATTTTGTTCCATCTTGAGATGGTATTTTTATATTCCTTAGTGAGAAAAATTAAAATGTGATGGGTACCTTATTTAATACTTGATCTTTAGATAAGTAAGATCATTTAATACTTAGCTTGGTTGGACGGCTTTGGATGGACAATTTGAGAATGTATTGAAACTTTTTATTTGTAGTGCTTTAGCTTGATGCTACTATGTATTTTAATATTTCTCTATTTGGATTATGTGTCATGACTATTTAGCTAGGAGTTATTGTTGTTTAAATCATTGTTATTTAAAGGAGTTATTATTTTTGCCTTATTCTTAGCAATGTTCTTCATATAATCATGTTGATTTCATTCAAATCAATTTTAAATATGTGATTCCTAGTTGTTTAAATCTTTGTGATTTAAAGAAGCTATTTGTTGTTTACCTTATAATTAGCAAGGTTCTTCTTGATATGTTCACATTGATGTCATTAAAATGATTTTTAAATGCATGCTTAATTGTTGAAAATGAATTATTAACTTCACTTACATTTGTATTCGGTTGTATCTTGAGATGTTAATCCTAAATTCTCTAGTTAAACTACCATGGGTGACATATTTGATAGTTGATCTTTAGATTATTGAGATTATTTGATACTGTGTTTATTTTGATAGCTTGAGGTGGATAATTTATAAATGTATTGAAATTTATTGCTTTAATGTAATGGTACTATCGATTTTAAATTTTTCTATATTTTGATTGTGTGTCATTGGTACTTAACGTATTTTAAGGGCTATTATCGGTTGTTTCCTTTTGCATTTTCAGGATTTATTTGTTCGCAATGTACGTACGTGATACTCAAAGTTCTCAAGAGGGAACAACAACAAATTTGGCAGATGATTCTTTATCAACACTTGGAGAATATGATGATTTATGGATAAATTTGGTGGGAAAAAAAGAACAAGGTCGAGTTTATAGTTTTGGAAGTGGCAGTAGGAAACTTCTTGGATTGGATAGTTCAAGAATATCATCTTATGCACCTCCATCTACAGTGGTTGATCCTACTTCAATTGTTCAATGTGATGCTTTTAAGAATGCTTTGAATAAACAAGTAGAAAAGTTAAAAGATGAGCACTCTCAAGAAGTTAAGGAATTGTTAGAAGAAAATAACAAATTACGAAATGATCGGTCGCATCTTCGTGATTTGTTCAATCAACAACAACAACAATCGGAGGAGTTTTATAGTATCCAACAGAGACAGTATCGTGAATTTTGCAGTAAGATACATATTCATCCTGAGGGACCTGGTGGGGAAGAAACAAGTGACGAAGATGAAGAGTAAATACTTGAATACTTTCAAGGGTAAACTATCCTAGTTGCACCTCAATTAGTCGGGAATCTGAATTTGACACCTATACTTTTTTTTTTCTAGCTTTTGCACTCCAACTATCAAAATTCGCTTATTTTGCACCTCAGTCCAAAAATTCCGTCCAAATTCATAATCCGTCTATTTTCTAGGGGTATTTCCGTCCTTTTATATTTCTAAATTTTTAAATTTTTTTTGGATAATTTTTAGGGGTATTTCCTTCTTTTTACATTTTAGAATTTTTTAATTTTTTTTGGATATTTTTTATTTATAAAAAAAATTTAAATTATTGAAGGCGCTTTGCCGCTGCGCCATAGACATTAATTGTAATACTTTTTACATGAGTTTTATATATTATCTTTAAGCGGGATAATAATTTTTCCTGTTGGCAAGATTAGAACCCCAACAACACGTTGAAATTAAACGCACTTTGCCACTGCACCAATATTTTAAATTATATTATTTTTTACAAGAGTTTTAATTATTATCTTTAAAAATATTTTGTTTATAAGCTTTCCCACTGTACCAATGTTCTAGACTGTATTATAAAAAACTCATGTAAGGAGATTTATTAACTTTAAGGAGATTTTTATTTTATATATAAAAATTATAAATATAACTATTGTTTAAAATTATAAAACAAAAATCTGTTTAAAAATAATAAATAAAACTCATGTAAAAAATAATATAATTTAAATATTGGTGCAGTAGCAAAGTGCGTTTAATTTCAACGTGTTATTGGGGTTCTAATCTTGCCAACAACAAAATTATTATTTTTTTTATAAAACAAAACTCATGTAAAAAATAATACAGTCTAGAACATTGGTACAGTGCAAAAGCTCCAAAGTGCATTTAATTTCAACGTGTTGTTAGGTTATAATCTTGCCAACAACAAAAATTATTATTTTTTTATAAAAAAAAAATCTGCTTAAAGATAATATATAAAACTCTTGTAAAAAGTATTATAATTAATGTCTATGGTGCAGCGGCAAAGCGCCTTCAAACTTGGGCGAGTCATCGTAGGTTTGAATCTCGCCACCAGCAATAAATTTAAAAATCTTTTTTATAAATAAAAAATATCCAAAAAATTTAAAAAGTTTTGAAATGTAAAAAGACGAAAATACCCCTAGAAAATAGACGGATTTTGAGTTTGGATGAAATTTTTGGACGGAGGTGCAAAATAAACGATTTTTGATAGTTGGAGTGCAAAAGCCGCAAAAAAAAAAAGTTTAGGTGTCAAATTCGGATTCCCGATTAGTTGAGATGCAACCGGGATAGTTTAGCCTACTTTTCAATATTACCTTACCTTAGTTTTTTCCCCTTTATCTTGCTAAACTTTGACAATATATTATGAATACTAGCTATTATATCTTTATTAGACATTTGGATGCTTATTTGATAAAGCAATATGTGTTTATATATTTTTTCTCGAATATTATATTATTTAATAATTATATCATATAATTTATGATAGGTTTAATAGAAAAATAATAATAGTAAAATAGCTATTAATTGGATACAAAATTTGTCTCCAAAACAAAATTACTATTATGGTCTCAAATTTGTCTCTAATGTTTGTCTCCATTTTTCTTTTGTCTCTATTATGTCTCTATATTTGCTCAATATAGAATCTTCATAGAGATGGATGAAAGTCTCTATATAGAAACCATAAATCTAGTCTCTAATTTATCTCTAACATATTGTCTCTAATCTGTCTCTATAATGTCTCTATATTTTCTCAATATAGAATCTTCATAGAGATGGATGAAAGTCTCTATATAGAAACCATAAATCTAGTCTCTAATTTATCTCTAACATATTGTCTCTAATCTGTCTCTATAATGTCTCTATATTTTCTCAATATAGAATCTTCATAGATATGGATGAAAGTCTCTGTATAGAAACCATAAATATAGTCTCTAATTTATCTCTAACATATTGTCTTTAATTTATCTCTATAATGTCTCTATATTTGCTCAATATAGAATCTTCATAGAGATGGATGAAAGTCTCTATATAGAAACCATAAATATAGTCTCTAATTTATCTCTAACATATTGCCTCTAATTTGTCTCTATTATGTCTCTATATTTGCTCAATATAGAATCTTCATAGAGACGGATGAAAGTCTCTATATAGAAACCATAAATTTAGTCTCTAATTTATCTCTAACATATTGTCTCTAATTTGTGTCTTTAATGTTTTGATTCTAAATTGTCTCTATATTATTACAAAATAGAGTCTACTTGGTAACAACAACTCATCTCTATAGTAGAGACAAAATTTCTTAAAAGATAATATTGAGTCGGGATAGAGATAAACTTAGTCTCCAACATAGAGACGAAATTTCATATTTTTGTCTCTAAGTTTTAAAGGGAATGAAGACAAAACAAAATGACTCTATTTTACATTATATCATTAAAAATACTTAGAGACTAACTAAAAGAAAATAGAGACAAATTATATTCGTCTCTATTTGTTAGAGACAAATCAAAAGTTTGTCTCGCACTTAGAGACGCCATGTTTAGAGACGAATAACATGTTAGTCTCCATTTCATCTCTAGTAATAATTTAGAGACAAAATATATTATATAGAGACAAATTTGTATCATCTTTAAATTGATGTTCTCCCGTAATGTCATGTGTAGATCTGTAAACAAATCAAGATGTTCGCGAACAAAACTCGTTCGAGCTTGTTTATGCTTCATTCGAGTTCGTTCATTTATTAAAAAAATCGAATTCAAACAATTTTTTAAACTCGATTAATTTTTGAGCTTACTCGAACATTGTTCACGAACATAATCGAGCGTTTGCGAACAAATTATAAATATTTTTTATTATTTTTATTCTAATCATGTGCAACTTAATTCAGTCTTGATCTTCTTGCTCCTGAGCATATTTTAATTTTATTTTTAATATTTCAATGAAACTACCTAATTTTAAGGTTTGTATTCTACTAAACAAACGTTTTATTATTCTCATCTTGAGATCATCCTTTTGGACAACTCTCCAAAAATATATAGGTTTGTTAGCCAAAAAGTTATAAATTTTTATAAAAAAATTAAATTTAAATTTCAGTTGAAAAACGAAATTAAATAAATTAATTTTGTAAATTTAAAATATTAATTATTCAACTAAGAAGCTCAAATATTAAGTAAAATAGTTAATAAAAGATTTAAAAACATAATTTTTGTGAAGAATGATAGCTTAATTGCTAACCATTTCACATATAACTTAAATAAATCATCAATTTAAGATAAGTTAGAAACAAAAATACCTCAAAAATTTATAAAAAAAGAAAGAAAAAAAATTATATTATTTTGTAAAACATAACAGTTTGTTTACTCATTTGGTTTAATCATTTATATATGCGCAACATAAATCAACGTTCGTTAAGGTTTCTTTGTTTCTTTGACTAGGATTTTTGCGACTATGATATAATAATAAATAAATTTTAATTTTCATGTTTATACTATCATAGGAATTGGTCTTAAATAAAATGGACTTTGGGGAACTTAATATTTGATCAGCGACTGCGAGTTGATTACTTGCAAAAGAATGAAGAACAGTTAGTTCAAATATGAAAGATATAATCAGTATGGTATTTTGTCTGTGTTTTTGTTTAAATTGTATATGTAATTTCTAAATCTTATATTCCTTCGATTATTTACTTTTTTCTTAGTATGTGTTGGAAAAAACACTCTAATAGATTTCTACACACGTAGATAAATCGTTGAGGAGAAAATAACATGGAATCAAAGCACAAAAATACAAATAAAAGAACACAAGATTTTAATGTGCAAAACCTTTTCAAATTAAAAAGGAAAAACCACGGTCACGGTATTATAAAGTTACCACAATAATCTCCACTATATCAAAGGAGCTACAAATCAGCCAAAGTTTTCAAACTGTGTCATTGTCGTACCACACCGCTCGACCATCACATCATTGACAGAAGCACACAAATAAAGGCTATGACTTGTTTGGCACATAGTCACACACACCTTAACATAATATAAAAATAGACATAACTTATCATTTCAAGGTTTATAGACTTGGGCTCCTCTATATATAAATAATACCTGATTGTGATACCTTGTCCGACATCGATAAGTAATATGAGTATGTAATGCTATATAAGAATGAACCTAGGTACTCATACTAAACTTGGGGTATCACTTTCGACGCAATGAGGACAATACAGAGTAGTTGATCGCGAGTGTTACTAGGCTCATAGTTGTGGGCAGGCTTGCGGGTTCAAGTCGTGACAATTGGTATCGGAGCGGGTAGCCAGCCTAAACTATGATAACTAAGTGCTACACCCAAGGGGTGGAGCCACCTCTAGAATCCTAGACATCCACTGATTGATCTTTGGTTGAAACCAATTATATTCGTGTGGGCCTTAGCGAGGACGCTAGGCCTTAAGGAGAGATGAATGTATTACCCCGTCCCATATCAATAAGTGATATGAGTGTTAATTGTATATAAGAAAGAGCCTATGTATTAATCTTTGGAGGATTATGTCTTTTGTCAATTGAGATTGTTTTGAGAATATTTACTTGGGACTAATTTTAGTTGATTGGCTGTCATTTTCTTATGGGTAACATTTTGATAGTAATGGATAAAATTAATGACCTTTTGCTTTCGAGGTAAACCTTGAGAGCACGGTTAATGCCTGGATTTGGGGAGTGACATTTGGATATTGAAACAACTTCTCTAAGTCAATTTTATGGTGGTAATTAAGTGTTAATCCTATTTAATTTTTGTTTCCAGCAAAATATTATTGTTTTCAGTATTATTCTTAGTTTTTGTTCCTTGAAGTAAACAGTAAGGTGAGATCTAATCGAAGTGAGATTTGAAATTTCCAACGAAGTAAAGTTTTTTATTGTTTTTATTTCTAGAATAATTCACGAATTTAATCATTTAACTATTTTAATATTTGTGGCTTTGTAATACATTTTTAATTTTATCATCTTTAGGGTTCATTGGCATAAGGCACGTACGTATAAACGATAGGTATTCAACTTGTTTCTTATATTTTATGAAGTTGATCTTGTTAAGATCAGTGCTGCAACTGATCTAATTTGCAAGGTAGCTCAAAGAAGCGAAGGAAGCAACAAAGGTAATAGCAACTGTCCAAAAGGGGATTGCAACAATCTTCATCAAACATGCAGCATTTGTCCAATTGAAGTTTGTAGTATTGATCAAAGGGATAGCACAACATTACCAAGAGAAAAGGAAGAAAAAGGTCAAGATATTTTAGTTTACAAGCAAGATAAACCTTTTCTTCTTTTAAAAGGAATAGGATAGTTTTCATTAGATTTTTGTTTGTCCTTATGATTTTTCTTCTATAAATTAGATTTTATAAGTATAAGTCCAAGTATTTATTGTCAACTTGATATATCTTTTTTGTACAATAAGGACGATACCTAGTAATTTATCATGAGCGTTGTAAGGATTTTTTAATCCGATTGCATTATTGTTGAAGCAGTAGAATTGATCAAGGAAATGGAAGAAGCTTAGTCAAGCAAAAACTGAAAAGCAAGATCCGGAATGGAGGCAAGTGTCGGTGATCCCCCGGCTCCATTGGGGGGTCCGGAGGTACAACAACGGACAAGTAAGAAACCAAAACATAATGTGGATGATAATCTGATTCCGGATGATATGGAAGTACAAGATCCGACTCAAGAAGTTGGGAGTTCACAGGGGGGAGCAGAACCTAGCTGGTCGGAGAAACTCTTTCTAGAGGCTCCCGAGGCCACGGAGGAACCAACCCATTTCTACATGGGGGAAGATGACGAAGAGAAATATAAGGGAGTAGATGAACTGTTTCAGTTAAAAGAGACAGATACCCCCCCAAAGTTTGGTCCACGAGTGGAGATATCAAAAGAAAAGTATACCAGCCTATTTGCTCCATGGAGGGGGCTCTTATTATTAAGCTGTTGGGGAAGTCGGTAAGTTACCGTATCTTGGAGCAAGAGGACCCGAGAGTTATGGCAACTAGTGCATGGGTATGAACTTACGGATCTACAAGATGGTTATTTTATAGCCCGGTTTTATTCAAGGGAGGACTATCTTCATGTCTTGGAGGGGGGACCATGGATTATTCTTGGTCACTACCTAACTGTCACTAAGTGGAGACCGTTATTCCGACCGTCGGCTGACAAAATTAAATCGACCCTTATATGGGTCAGATTCCCGGGTATTTATCCGGAGCTACTGGATGAGGAGACATTATCTTTAATGGGGGACCTTTTCGGAAAAACGGTGAGAGTGGACCCTCTCTCCCTTACTGGAAAGCGTGCGCAGTTTGCACGAGTGTGTGTTGAAATAGATCCGGGGGCTCCACTACTTCCCTCACTTACTTTGTTTGAGTTGGAACAAAAGGTGGAATATGAAGGATTGCATTTAATATGCTTTTAGTGTGGTAAATACGGGCATCATATAGAAGAATGCTCGTCATTATCTCACCAACCAGAGGAAGATTCCGGCACACAACAAATGGAGGAGGATGTAACCAAGCCCAAGTCCCCATATGGCCCTTGGATGTTACCAGATTACTAGAGGAAGAAGCGGCAATCGAAAAGGAGATCGCAGGCCGGGAGGGCGGTGACGGCGGGAATGGAGGTTCAACAACAGCAATCCGAGAAAAACCTAATGGGTCGTCCCACAGTAGGGGGGCCATTGGGTCGTGCTGAGAAAGGTAAAGGGCCGGCCCAGGTTGACGGTGGGGCGATGGATAAGCCCGTAATAGTAGCGGGTTCCGGGTTCAGTGTGTTGGAACAGATGGGAGAGGCCCAAGATCCATCAACTGTGATAGCCTAGCTTAGGCAACAAATTAGTGCCATCCAAAGCCCGGGAGCTAGGAAGGGAGCGGGCCCAGCCCATGTACCTAGGAAGAACAAGGCCCCCATTACAACTTCCCACCCTCAATCGGTGATTAAGTCGGGTTAGGGGAAGCAGGCGGAATCAGCAGCCCAGAGGAAGAAGGGAGTGAGTTGGGCCCAAGAGAAACCACCTAGAAGGAGATGGTCCTTGAGACCCGAGGACCCGGGACCGAGTACTGTGTATGTACTGGTTATTGGCCAATCAGAGTGTCGTGATCAAGCTTCAACTTCGACATGTAAATCTACTGCTAAGGAGAAATTGGTGGAGATGGAGGTGGAACCAGACCCTCCCCCCGGTATTTAATGATTTTACCTAACATTATTGCATGGAACTGCCGAGGTGCTTGTTCCGCTAATGCTATTAGACACCTCCTTCTATTAATTCAGAATAATTGTCTGGATATACTCATTCTGGTGGAGACCCGTGTGGACATCGGTAATGTTGATAGAATTTTGGCTAGGACACATTTCACTAATTGTGTGGCTGCTGAGGCTTGTGGATTCTAAGGGGGCATCTGGTTAATTTGGAATGCTCAGAAGATTACTATCGAACTTGTGATGGTGGATGATCGGATTATCGGCGCTGTTATTTAGGAGTCTTCGACGAAGCCTTGGTTGCTGTCTACGGTTCATGCATCTCCCTCTCCTGTGGTAAGACAATTTCTTTGGGATTACTTGATACAGCTGAGTGTAGTTGTGTGCATCCCGTGGATGCTTGTTGGCGATTTTAACCGGGTAATGAAAAGATCCGAGAAGAAAGGTGGTAATCCCGCCTCTCTAGCTCATATTCAGGCATTTGTCGATGTTACTAGACAAGGTGCCTTGATTGACCTGGGGTATTCTGGGCCCCCCTTTACTCGGAACAACATGCGGAAAGGGCGAGAGAATGTTCAGGAGCGATTGGATAGAGCTATTTGTAATCGGCTATGGTTGGAAGCCTTTCCGGACAGTCGGGTTATTCATCTACCTAGGAGCCGGTCAGACCATCATCCACTTTTTATTCCGAATAAACATTCTGCTACTAGAGGTGCAGCAGAAAGGCCGTTCTGTGTCATTGCGGCTTGGTTCCTTCATGACCAATTTGAACAGTTCTTGGGGGACTGTTGGAAAGCTGATGGCAGCTTGGGAATTGTACAGAAATTGCAGCTATTGCGAACTTCCCTCATCCGATGGAACAGGCATTTGTTCGGTAATATTTTCGCCAAGAAGTCCCGCTGCCTTGCGAGACTGGCTGGAATCCAAAAGGCTCTACAACTTAAACCAAGTGACAGATTAGCGGAGTTAGAATGTGGGTTGAGACAGGAATTGGATGAGATCTTGCGATAGGAAGAGTCACTGTGGAGACAAAAGTCAAGAATCACTTGGCTCAAAGAGGGGGAAAACAGTACTAAATTCTTTCATACTTTGACTCTAATCCGTCGGAGAAGAAACAGGATTCTAAGGCTAAAGGTAGAAGGGGATGAGTGGTGTGATGATCGGGATGTCCTTAAGGCCAAAGCTCGGGAATTTTATAAGCTACTCTATACTAAGGAACCTTGTCGACCGTGTACTCCCAATGCATGGTTGTTTCCATAACTGTCGCACCAAGATCGGAGGTGGCTAAATCGGCCTATTTCAGATGAGGAAATCCGAAAGGCAGTATTCCGGATGGGTGCTTTCAAAGCTTCGGGTCCAGATGGGTTTCCTCCATGTATATTTCAGCGGTTTTGGCACATTCTTGGTCCTAAGGTGGTTGAGGCAGTTCGAGGTATATTTGTCGCCGGTAAACTCCTGGAGGGTATGAATGAGTCTCTTATATGTCTCATACCCAAGGGTGAGGCCCCGGAATTGCTGACCCAATTTCAACCGATCTCCCTATGTAATGTCTTGGTGAAGGTTATTTCCAAGGTGTTGGCTAATCGGATGAGACCTCTAATGCTTAAGTAAACAGGTCAATATCAGTCGAGCTTTATCCCCGGAAGATCGACTACGGATAATATCATTGTCGCCCAAGAACTAGTTCATTCTCTAACGAAAAGGAAAGGCCGGAAGGTGGATTTGTATTGAAGGTTGACTTGGAAAAGGCGTATGATAGAGTCGATTGGGGTTTCTTGCGAGAGGTTCTACAGGTTACAGGTTTCCAGTCGGGCCTCATTGCTTTGATTATGGATTGTGTCTCGTCGGCATCGTTGGCGGTATGCTGGAATGGGGAGGTTTTACAGCCATTCAAACCATCCCGAGGTCTTCGACAGGACGATCCACTGTCGCCTTATTTATTTGTGTTGTGCATGGAGGTTTTGAGCCAACAGATCGGTGCAACGGTGGAGAAGAATGAGTGGGCAGCAGTTAAAGTCAGCCGTGGGGGTCCTCGGGTCTCGCTTTTTTTTTTTCGCGGATGATTTGCTGCTATTCGGTGAGGCTGCCTTCTCTCAAGCTCGGTTCATGGAGGATCTATTTTTACAGTTTTGCGGGTTCTCTGGTCAAAGAGTCAACCGTGGCAAGTCCCGTATTTGGTTCTCTCCCAACACACCTGGGTATCTGCGTCATGCCATTTGTGCTGAATTTCATGTCACCCCTACCTCGAATCTTGGCACCTACCTTGGAGTGCCAATACATCACAAACGACAGGCCGGGATGTTCAATTATCTTGTGGAAAGGACACAAAGAAAGCTGTCCGGCTGGAAAATTAAGTCCCTTTTGCGAGCTGCTCGTGCTATTCTCATTAGAACGACGTTGTCAGCCTTGCCGATGTATGCGATGCAGACGGTGCAAATTCCTGTTGCGGTTACCAAGCTTCTTGACCGGCTCTGTCGGAATTTCTTTTGGGGCTCCTCGGAAGGACAACGGGTGTTGCATACGGTGGCTTGGGAAAAAATCTGCCAACCTAAAGTGGTTGGGGGACTAGGATTTCCCCAACTCGGGAATATGAACCTCGCCTTGCTTGCTAAACTAGCATGGAAATTGATTCAAAAACCGGACTGCCTGACTTCCCGGATTCTCATAGCAAAGTATGGGGGCTGGAAGGGTCTTACGAGAGGGGTTTGTAAAGGTAGCTGCTCTGCAGTTTGGCGCAGTGTTGCCAAGACAGCCGACCACATGTCGAAGGCGATTCTTTGGGAGGTTGGCGATGTTAGATACACTTCCTTTTGGTATGATGTTTGGCTGGGGTCAGATAATTTAATCTCTCAAGCCATCACGGTTGTCCCGAAATCTCATCTAACCAGAGTTGTTCGGGATTACTGGTCTCCCCAATCGGGATGGAATTTGACGGAGTTGCAGGAATTTCTCTCGGTTACCACTTTAGGGGTGCTGAGTAGTATACAACTTGTTGATACAGAACAGGCTCTGGACAAGGTGAGGTAGACACCCACTAAACATGGTATGTTCACAACTAGTTCCTTTCGGCGGATGATATCTCCTCAATCTCGTTTTAGAGGAAGAATGAGCTGGCTGGGAGTTTGGAAATTTAGGGGACCGTCTCGCCCCTCCCTAACCCCGTGGACTATTCTTCACAATGCTCTTCCTACTGCGGAATTTCTATGGTATAGACATATCCTCATTTCGCCTATTTGCCAGTGGTGTAATCGCCATTCTCAATCTAGCCTCCATCTTCTACGGGACTGCTCCATTGCATCCGGGGTGTGGAAGAGTATTCTCAAAGCTGAAGACTGGCAGAGGTTCTTTAGTTTTACGGAAGTAAATAGTTGAATACGAACTAACATTAGTAGTAGACATAATTTGATTTCTTTTGGTTGTAATTGGCCTTATGTTTTTAGGCAATTTGTTCATGAGATTTGGTATAACCATAATGCTAGGAACCACAAGACCAAGTATTTTTTGGAGGACACCCATGCTTTTACTAAGAGGAGCTTTGGTAAGGTTTGTGAGCTCCTCTTAGCATGGGCATAGGCGTTTGTTTTGTTGCTTGCTGGTCAAGCCTTGTACACTCTTTTTATATCTAATGATATATCTCCCAGTTTTAAACAAAAAAAAAAAAAAACTGAAAAATTTGGGAGAATTTTATTGGGTAGAGATTGTGAAAGTTTTCATTGCGTACAGAAAGCTAATTATTGCTATATATATAGTACAACTCTACTGAACTAAATAAATATCTATCAACTACTATTGAACTAGCAACAACTTTCGTGAATTAAGGAAGATTCTTATGAGTGATTTTAATCTTCTGTGATCAGCAATAGATGTGGTTGTAACTGCAATTGCACAAAATACTTCAGTATATTTATTACCCCCTCAAATTAGGCAGGGTTTGAGCATCAACCATGCCTAATTTGCCAAGTAAATCGTTGAACTAAGGAACATGAACAACTTTAGTGAAAACATCAGCTAGTTATGACTTAGTAGGAAGATAAGCAAGTTGAATAGGACTCTCCAAAACCTTACTAGGAATTTTTCTAGTAACAAAACCTAGCTTTGTTTTCACAAACATAGCAATCATCATACTTCTCCTCCAATCAAAATAACCTTCTCCTTTAAATTGCACAGAAACTAACTGAGTTGAACAATTATCAAAAGGATGTATGTAATATGGACCGGAAGGATATTGATTAGGTTTCAAAGTAGAATTAGTTTGTGTTTTTTACTGGTTGTCAAGCATTTTTGCAAATGAAACACAGGCACAAATAACAGGCGTTCAACAAATCTGAATATACAGAGCAATAATCCACAGAACAACAATCAACAGATGTAGAGATGACCTTAACATCAAGTGATCACAACTCCCAAAATTGCAAAAAAAAAAAAAAAAAATTGTTAGAATTATTGCAGCTCCGATACCATGTTAATCCGATTGCATTATTGTTGAAGCAGCAGAATTGATCAAGGAAATGGAAGAAGCTAAGTCTAGCAGTAAACTGAAAAATTTGGAAGAATTTTGAGAGAGAATTTTATTGGATAGAGATTGTGAAAGTTTTCATTGCGTATAGAAGGCTAAGTGTGGCTATATATATAGTACAACTATACTGAACCAAATAAATATCTATCAACTACTAATGAGCTGGCAACAACTTCTGTGAATTAAAGAAGATTCTTATGAGTGATTTTAATCTTCTGTGATCAGCAATAGGTGTGGTTGTAACTGCAGCTACACAAAATACTTCAATATCTTCAGTTGACTCATAGTCACATCAAGGACTCGTGTCGTGATAATTGATGCGAGAGCAAGTAGCCAGCTCAGATAGTGAAAGTTAAGTACTACACCACATGGGTAGGAGTTACCTCTAGAATCTAATAAGTCTAGAGGTTTATTTTGGGTTTAGACCAATAATGTTTAGTTGGGCCTAGTGGGGACGTTGAGCCTTAAGGAGGTGAATGTAATACCTCATCTCACATTAATATACATATGTAAAGATGTGATATCAAATATAACAATGGGTTTAAGTACATATTATCAACTTAAGATAGTTCTTTTAATATTACGAGAACAATGTCAAATAGTTGATAAAGATACAATTCAAAGGGTACAACATCTATTACAAAATACACAACCTAATGGCTAAGTGACATTACATGAGAAGCTTTATTGAATGATTGTTGTTGGGCAATTAGGTTTGAACAGAAGCCACGCAAGACCGACACCCAGAATTGAATCCAGGTATTGTGGAACCATGGTTTGGACTTTGGGGACGACTTGGGCCTCCTTGAAGCATTTGAAACAGATCCCCTGAGTACTTCATAATTCTCACTTCACAAATATATATAATATATATTAAAACATTATATGGATATATATGTATATATCTATAAGTTAAAGAAAGAAGATAGAATAAGTTAAACTTTTAAAAAAAAAAAAAAAAAAAAATGAACTCACTGGTTTCCGGTGAGACCCTGCCGGCCGGTGGCATGGCTGGTGTAATAGTAATGCACTGAGCTGAAAGCAACAAGAGAAGAAGAAGAAGGACGTTGTTGGACATGGTTGCTGCTTTCTTCTCTTGCTTTGTTTATTGAGATCGATTCATCGGTTGATATACAAAGTTTATTATACTTTTTTTTTGCTAAATACAAAGTTTATTATACAAACTATATATATATATATATATACATATATGGCAAATTGACATATATAGTCCTCAGACCATAGGTTTTTGAATATTAAAAAGACACAAATACCCCTTAGACATTTCTTTTTTGTGTTTTAATAACAAGAATTGATAAAGTGAACGTATTAATATCACATTATTTAAATAATATAATCAATTAAATTAAAAAATTAAATTTGAAACCAGTTCAATCAAAAATATATATATAATTTAAGGACTATTTACGTTAATTTGCCTACAAGAAATAGTCGCATTTTATACTGGGTAGGCATAAATTTTAGTTATTTTTGTTGAATATTTAGTCCTTGGACTTGACTTTTCTTGTTTTTAATATATTGATGAAGTCAATATATTGACTTCAACATGTTGCTACCTAATCCGCAGGTTTCTTTAAAGTACATAATTAGTGAATTTAGACTTTAAGTTTTGATCTTTGATAATTTTGATCCCATATTTTTACATTTTTTTTATGCGTTTAGTCCTTTGATTTAAAATAGAAAAAATAAAAGAATAAAATTTTATCAAATATGCAACAAATAAAAAAATAAAAGAAAAAATTAGAAAAATTAATTGAAGATAAAAATTATAAAAAAAAGATACCTCTAAAGGTGAAAATTTAGTTGGAGATCATGTCAGCAGAATGGTCCATCCCACCGATGAGTTGGAACAGATACCTCTTCGAGATACTTTTTTAGATGAGCAACTTTATCAGTTACGAGGCAAGGATCCATGGTATGCATATATTGTTAATTTTCTAGTTTTTCATGAGATATGTGTGCATTCTAGTGCAGATATTGTTGTATGTAGAATTCCCTAGAATATCCAAAAAATTATAAAGTCTTCTAAAATTATAGTGAGATTTGTTATTAATTCTTCACATTATTTGCTATCTTTTAAATATTCTAACTTTAAAATATTTTATAATTTTTGGAGTCTTCATTATTTTCTCCCTATCGCCATTATTGCTTTAGTGCTTATTCTTTTGAGATTAGGATTACCATAGGAAACTATTTGTCAAAAGATTTCCTTAAGAATGACTACTTTAGTCCCACATTTAATTTTTATGGAATGCAATTAATATTAATTACTTAATGTTTCTTATTTTAATTAAAATTTATTTTTATGCCATAAATTTGTATTATACAAATAGTATAATAATTTGTATTATTGTAAAATAAAAAAGAGAGATTCAATTGGTCAAAATCCCAATCCGTGTCTTTTTATTTTTATAATTATTATTATTTAATTTGTGAATATTCATGTTTCCAATTTTTTCTGCTCTACTTTTTCAACTTTCTGACTGATTCTTTTTCAACTTTGGCTATAAGTATATATTCTCTTTCTAACAATCAATGCAAATTGAAAATCTTGGTACTTTAATATATATAGTTTTTGTAATTTTATCTATATTTTATTTTTTTATTATTTCATCCTTTAATCTAATAATTTGATAAATTTCATCGTTTAATCTAATAATTTTGTAAATTTAATCTCTTAACTTAATAATTTAGTAAATATCATCTCTTAACTTAATAATTTGGTAAATACCATTTTTTAATTTATATGATTTTGTAAATTTCATCCCTTAACTTATATAATTTGGTAAATTTCATCCCTTAACTTAAAACTAAAATATGATTATAAAAAAAAACTTAAAACTAAAATAATAATTAAAAAAATTAAATGGGGTAAAAATGTAAATTTTAATACAAAATCTTTTAATTTATTATTGTAAAGTTACATTTAATAAAAAATATTGTATATTATAAAAGATATTATATCATATATTTGTAAATTTATATTTCGTAAATGTATTATTAAGGATGATATCCCAAAAATTATATAAGTTAAGGATGAAATTTACTAAATTATTAAGTTAAAATGAAATAATACAAAAAATAAATAAATAAATAAATAAAATAGAGATAAAATCACAAAAATTATATAAATTAATGGACCAAATTTTCCAATTTGCCTGTAATTGAATTTTAGAGGAAACTTATTTGCATATCTGAGGAGAAAAAACAATATTAAACATAATTCTAGCACTTTTCACGTTGCTAGAAATTCTTATTCATTGATTTTTACGTAATCAGAAAATATGAAAAAAAAAATAGAAATAAAAACAGATTTATTTATTATCATGCAGCCTTCCTAAATTTGATATTAAAAGGAAAATCACTGAGAGCCAAACGCCTTTGTCCATTCACGTAAACAATTCCAATGTCTTTGCACTGAACATCACAGTAACTGCAAAACGTAGGACAGTAAACGAGCTTATATCCATATCCATACTTTTCAATCTTGAACCAGTTTTTTATATACTCCGGATTAGGGTTTCCAACTACTCCACCAAATCCAACAAAGTGATTCCCAGTTTCTGCATCATATGCCTCATCAACCTTCCACACAGTACGATCATTACAGCTTTCAGTAAACCCGAATTGGATGTTCAAATCAGTTGAAGCACGAACTATACCTTTCTTAGGGTTTATAGGGAAAAACCTTAAGGGTAAACCTTCTTTATTATTATCTGGATCTTGGACTAAGCCAAGTGAGCAAGAATCGTTCCCGACAATCCCACGAACCACTCCTCCACCTCTGCCCCTCCGGTGGATGGATGCTGGTAGTATATAGTAGAAGGAATCTACACGAAGCTTCTTTCCGGCCTCGTCGAGTAAGGGTTCAGGTAGTTCTGCTGCTGAAGAAAATGAGTAGGTGAATGATGAGAGAAGGATGATTGAGAGAAACACAAATGAGGTCCTCATTGTTTAATGTAACTTTTGCTGTGTGTTTGAGGAATTGATGTATTGTTCTTGAACTTAAATAACTCTACCAAGTAGATAGAGATGGTGGTTACTATGGGCAATTTCATCCATGGCTTTTGACTTCAAGTTCAAACTTTTAAAGATATGGGTTTTGACCATTAAAGATAAGTGGATAATACTAACCTTAAAAAAAAAAAAGAAAAAGAGACACTTGCTTTTAATTATTTCTTACAAATGGGATTGAACAGACACCCGTAATTTTTGTTGTTATTATTATTATTAGATTTGGTGGGAAAATATAATCTCTTACATTAGTAAAATTCCTTAAAAAGATTTATATGATTTGAATGCTCATTTAGTAATATTTGGAGAATTATGAGAAGGTTAAATTTGAAATAATTTTTGTGACACAAAATACTTATATTTTAAATATGTAAGAATTTATTATTAAATATAAAGGTAGGTTTTAACACTCAAATATGTTAACTTTAAAAAATTATTTTTATATACGGGATAAGAGTATTAAGTAATTGATTATGAATGATATTAGACCTATAATCGCATTTAAGGGCTTAGATTATGAAATTATTTCTATAATTTCTTGAGGATTTCTTTTTTTAAAAATGTTTCTTATTTAAAGTAATTTTTTAAAATAAATTATATATTTTATCTATTACATAAAAAATAAAAAAATTAGATATTTATGAGTCATAAATTTTTCTTTATTTTTAATAATAAAAAAAAATTCTTTTTAAATTTATGTAATATTAAAATTAAATATAATGTTCATACATATTTTCTTATATACCTTTGAGCAATATTATAACTCAAGATTAATTTTCTTATTCATTTTTAAAAAAAAAAAAAAAGAAAAAAAAACCATTAATTGTCTTATTTATGCAATCAAAACATAAAAATAGTTGTGTATATTTTTTAAATTTGATTTAATCTTCATATTATTTATTTTTGTTTCGTTAGACCATCTAGTATTCGGAGCCATTACGACTCCGATTCTTACTTAGAAAAATGTTTCACCCTCGCCCTCACAACAAGTGTCAAACCATCGACGCATTTAATCTTCATATTATAACAAGTCAATGATATACTTTAATCCGATTGTGTGTGTTTCCTTCTTTTTTTTTCCCCTTGAATACAAAACTAAAATATTATTAAATTCAAAGTTTTATTAAAAAATAATTAATTTAATTTAAATAAAATTTATTAAATCATAAATTATTATGTTTTTAATATTTCATTAGTGTATATATAGTTGCCCATATTGAGCTATCTTCTCAAGTATGGTTTTAGTATTTTAATTAGGTAGCCACTAGTAATGCCCAAACCATACCCACGTAGCCTCTTGATTTTGATTTTTCACTTTGTACATTTCTGCCGCCCTTACCACCGGAATCATATTCAAGGTTTCATTAAATTAAACACGGTGGACAAATTGGCAAATTTTATCCTTAAATTATATTATTTTTTAATTTCATTCCTATTTAAAAATTTTATATTATTAACCCGGTAACTTGGGGGAGTTGGTAAACAGACTCCTAATACTTCCTCCAGGGCAGATGATCGATGTTTCGAATTCTCCTGGGGTGGTTAACGTCATGTTAAAAGCTCGATGCCAGACCCTAACCCTCGAGTAAGAGTTGAACACTACAAGCGCTCCACAGGCCGAGTCCGAATTAGTCTCACCGAAAAGGTGGGGACACTAGACGCTTCAAGTGGGTACCCAAAGGAAAAAAATTTATATTATTTCATCTTCTTATTTTTATAATTTTGGTAAGTTTCATCCTTTTATTATTAAATTAATGGTCAACTAATTATCAACTTTTTTTAAAAAAAAAATTTATATAAAAAAGTAATCATATTAAAAGGGTAAAAATGAAAATAAAAAATTATAACTAAATCTGGTGTTCTTTCCTCCCTCAATCATGTCGAATCAGGTCTTCTGTTTAGGAGGATAGATTCCAATTTCTTGACACTCCAAAACAGAGGGTCCATCTGCATTTGCACTCCAAAACTTAAAAATCTTCGATTATACAAAAACAGAGGGTCCATGTTTGCCAACTCTATCGCCACCGCCACCTCCACCTCCGAGGATTTCAGATATGATATTTTTCTTTCCCTTTATACCCTTTTAATTTAATTATTTTTTGTATAATTTTTTTTTTAATTTAATGATAAAAGGATGAAACTTACCAAAAAATTATTAAAATAAGGGATGAAATAATATAAAAATTTTAAATATGGATGAAATCACAAAAATTATATAACTTAAGGGATGAAATTTACCAATTTGCCAACACGAGCGTGAATTATTTGCCTAAATTTTAAATTTCTTTTAATTTTGTTCTTTTAATAAAAGATCATATATGAAACCATTAAATATCAATTTGTGTTTAATTATATATTGAAGATTGTTTGAGTTATGCAGTTTGGTAAATGTGGCTCTCCAGAGTTTTCTAGAAATATACGTATATAGAATATATATTATAATTTTTTATAGAATTTATACTATATTTTATTTTTATAAATAATTAAATGATATTTTAATTATATAATATTTCAAATAATATTCATAATGTCTTATTTACTAAAGCTCCACAAATTACTCCATCAATCATAATCCTATCCATTGGTATAAATTAGATTAGGATTTCGTAAGAAATTGCGCCTAATTTGTCCAATCTCTCCCAATACACATATAGTATCTTTCTAGTGAATTGTCTTGAGAGTACCGAAATCGCATAAAGTCCACGTAGGCTGAACTATCCGAGGTGTAGTCCGTGTAAGACCGACGTGGTCTCGAATAGGATTCCACCGAGGTCTAGCCGGCAGACGAAGTATAAAACGTTCGGAGCATGACCTCCGACAAGAGATTCGCACTGAACCTCATATTAAATACACCCGACCCGACAAGCTCTGTTTGGAGCCACCATTGCAGAATTGTCAGGCGGGACCACATCAAGTGTTACTTCCTAGTTGGCCACGCTTCTCCATAAAACGGTAACACACACTCACACACAAACCAAGGGAAAGCCGGATATTCAGTATATTCTCTCAAGTGACCGGTAAAGGGCCGTCAAAGCTATTCTCCTAGCTCGACCCTCCGACACTGTAGCATACATATTCCGATTACTAACTTGACCGTCGGAGAGCCAACGCCGGGTACACACCCCCCATCCCCCGACACTTGGCCTTCTTGTAGGATCCCCGTCATGGTGATTAGGCCCACGGTGCTTACGTGGAAGGATCAATCCCAATCATGTCTAATGCCACAAGATTATTTCCCTAATATTAGCAGCTCGTGATGAAGTAAAGAATATTTCGAAGAATAACTTTTTCATCTCATTCCACATTTGTATTGATAGATAGTAGAGCGGATCCTTTGTTGCATCTTTCAAGGATAACGAAAATGCCATAAGGTTGATTTGCTCTTCATTTACACCATGTCGTTTCATTCCATAACATATAATATGGAATTCTTTCGGATACTTATGAGGATCTTCACCTGAAAATCCATATTGAAATGAAGGAAGTAAGTGGATCAATCCAAATTTTAGTTCAAAATTAATTTCAATATTAGAAAATGTAATGTATAGAAGTTGTTGTTGGGAAGAAAGACACCATAGTTAACAATTTAACCAAAATCGGAGTTTTCCAAGAATTACCTTTTTCCAAATCACAATAAAACACCAACCAATATAGCAACCAAAATACCAATTAGAATAATGCATGAGACACCAACAATTTTAACATGGAAAAACCCAAGATTGGAAAAAACCACGGGACCTAGTCCAACAAAATCTCCACTATCAAAGATAATAGGAATACACAAATCTTTCATAGACAAACACTAGGAGTACACCAATACAATCTTCTTCCAAAACTACATCGATAACACAAATTAAGGTTTGGAAGGATATTACCAATAGTAGAACAAAAATATAGATTAAACCGATCAATAGATAGAGGATGATAAGAGGATCTCGTTGCACTAGGTCTCGCTGAAAACAGACACCAAACTGTTGGGCTTTTGGACCTCCTATTTGGAGGCCCATATTTTTATTGGTTTGATATTAGGCCCATTGTGTCCCTAATTAAATTTAAGAAAGAAACCCTACAAAATTCTGGGCAGATTGAGTGAAAAACAGAGAGAGAGAAGAGAACACAAAACACCAGAAAATTCTGCACGAACCAGCTGCGGTTTTGGGGAGTTTTCTCACTACTCAACGGTTGGATTGACTTCAAATTTTGGTATGTTGTTCATGAGTCCAAGAAGACAATTCTGAACGGTGGAGATCGGATTTACCTAAAACCGAAACTGATGCAGTGGGTTGTTTTTGAGTTCATGATTTGTTTTATTCCTCTCTTTGGCTTGAGCTTGTTCCAAGATTATTGTTGACATCTTGATGAATTATGTTGTATTCCTCTAAACTTGTTAGAGAGAACATTTGTACCCATTTGATATAGTGGAAGTGATTTAAGTGGCTTACGAGTCCCGTGGTTTTTACTCCTTGATTTGAGGAGGTTTTCCACGCTAAAATTGTTTGTGTTGATTTGGTTTATTTTGCTTAAGCTTGCTGTTTTTACATCATATTATTTGAGAGAAGTTTGTTTAAGGTTTCCGTTGCGGCGTATTTCCTCCCATCAAGTGGTATCAGAGCCGAGGGTTTTATTTTGGTGTAAAAATGGAAGCTAACACTAGTAGAATGGTGAGTTTGAATGGTTCTTCAAATTATCATGTTTGGAAGGGTAAGATGGAAGATTTACTTTATGTGAAAAATTTGCACTTGCCGGTATTCAGTAGCGAGAAACCGGAAAGCATGAATGAGGAAGATTGGACTTTATTGCATAGACAAGTGTGTGGTTATATTCGACAATGGGTTGATGAAAATGTGTCGAATCACATAATTGATGTGAATCATGCTCGTACTCTTTGGTCCAAACTTGAAGATCTATATGACAGAAAACCGGGAATAACAAGTTGTACCTCTTTAAGCAATTGATGTACTTGAAGTATCAAGATGGTTCATCGATGACTGACCACTTGGGTAAATTCCAAGGATTGATAAATCAATTGGCATCAATGAATATTAGTTTTGATGATGAGATTTTAGGTTTATGGTTACTTGGGACTTTGCCGGATTCGTGGGAAAATTTCAGGATGACATTGTCCAACTCTGCTCCCGATGGTATTATCTCGATGAGTACAGCTAAAAATAGTGTATTGAATGAAAAAATGAGACGTAAGAATCATGGTTCTTCATCACATTCCGAGGTGTTGCTTACAGAATCGAGGGGGAGAAGTCAAAGCCGAGGTCCAAGTAAGCATGGTACATCCCGTGGAGCTTCTAACAAATGGTCAAATGTTGAATGCCACCATTGTGGATTAAAAGGCCACATCAAAAAGTATTGCAGGAAGTTGAAAAGAGAGAACAAGAAGAAAGGCAAAGACAACAACCATCACAACAAAAACAATGACAACAAAGAAGGTACCAATAATGAAAACCTTGTTCTTATTGAAGATAGTCTTTCTGTTAGTGATACTGTTGAAAGTATTAATTTGTCTTGTGATGAGAATGATTGGGTTGTTGATAGTGGTGCTACTACTCATGCTACTTCTAGGAGAGATTTGTTTTCTTGTTATAAGGAAGGTGATTTTGGTGTTGTTCGGATGGGCAACGGTGGTCAATCAAAGATTGTTGGAATATGAGATGTTTGTGTTAAAACTAGTATTGACAGCATGCTAGTTCTTAGAGATGTTAAACACATTCCCGACATGCGGATGAATATTTTATCGGTGTTAAGGTTGTGTGATGATGGCTATGACAGTGTGTTTACAAAGGGTAATTGGAAGCTTACGAAGGGCTCGATGGTCATAGCAAAGGAAGAAAGGAAATCGAACTTGTGTATTACCCGATTTGCAATCTCCAAGAATCACATTAACACTTGTGAAGATGACAGTTCCTCCGAGTTGTGGCACAAACGGTTGGCTCACATTAGTGAGAAAGGGTTGACAATTTTGGCCAAGAAGAATGCATTGTCCGGGGTTCATAATACAGTGTTGAAGAAATGCTCTCATTGTCTTGCTGGAAAACAAACTCGAGTTTCCTTCAAATTATCTCGCACCAACAAAGAAGTCGAAATACTAGACTTAGTACATTCCGATATTTGTGGGCCTATGAAGGTTAGGTCGATGGGTGGTGCTTATTACTTTGTGACTTTTAATGATGATCACTCTCGGAAGATTTGGGCTTATACTTTGAAGACGAAAGATCAAGTGTTAGATACCTTCAAAGTGTTTCAAGCATCTGTTGAGAGAGAAACTGGGAAGAAGTTGAAGTGTATTCGCACGGATAATGGGGGAGAGTATATTGGACCGTTTGATGCATATTGTAGAGATCAAGGCATTCGTCATCGGAAATCGCCTCCAAAAACACCACAGTTGAATGGTTTGGTTGAGAGGATGAATAGAACATTGGTGGAAAGAGTGAGGTGCATACTTTCTCAAGCAAAGTTACCGGGATACTTTTGGGGTGAAGCATTGAATACTGTTGTACATGTGATGAATCTCACACCGAGTGTTCCTTTGAATTTTGATGTCCTAAACCGTATTTGGAGTGGTAAAGATGTCTCATATGATCATCTTCGAGTTTTTGGATGTATGGCTTTTGTGCACATTCCCAAAGATGAAAGATCAAAATTAGATGTCAAGAGTAAGAAATGTGTGTTTTTGGGATATGGCTTGGATGAGTTTGGATACCGATTCTATGATCCTGTTGGTAGGAAGATTATTCGGAGTCGAGATGTTGTATTCATGGAAGACTATACCATTGAAGATATTGAAAAAGTCGAACTGGATACTCCTCTTTCAGAGAAAGAAGACATGATTGATGTTGATCCTATTCCAGTTGATGATCCTACATCGGTGGTTGCCGATGATGTTCCAACAGAAGATCAAGGTATGGATATTAATATTGATAATCCTTTAAATACCAATGATTTTGTTGATGTTGAATCCAGTGTTGAAGCTGATGTTGAGCATGAGAATGAAAATGTGGAAGCACATGATGTTCCTCAAGAGTTGAGAAGATCTGGTCGTGAAAGACGTCCTTCCATTCGTTATTCATCAAGTGAGTATGTTTTGCTTACTGACGGGGGAGAGCCTGAAAGTTTTCAAGAGGCCATGGAAGATGAAAACAAGAGTGAGTGGATGGAAGCCATGGAGGATGAAATGAAATCCCTTCGTGAGAATAACACATTCGAGTTAGTGAAGTTGCCTAAGGGCAAGAAAGTGTTGAAAAATCGATGGGTTTATCGTGTGAAGCAAAGTGAGCATACTTCACAACCTCGATACAAGGCTCGATTGGTGGTAAAAGGGTTTACCCAAAGAAAGGGAATTGACTTTGGAGAGATATTTTCTCCTGTAGTGAAGATGCAATCCATTTGGTTTGTACTTGGATTAGCAGCCAGCCTAGATTTAGAGGTTGAACAAATGGATGTGAAGACGGCTTTCCTTCACAGTGATTTACAGGAAGATATTTACATGGAGCAACCAGAGGGTTTCCAAGAGAAGATGAAAGAGGGTTATGTTTGCAAATTGGTGAAGAGTCTATATGGTTTGAAACAAGCGCCTCGACAATGGTATCGGAAGTTTAATTTAGTGATGATTAAACATGGGTATGAAGTGACTAAGTCCGATCATTGTGTCTTCATGAGAAAGTTCTCCGATGGTGATTTTATTATTCTTTTGCTCTATGTTGACGATATGCTAATTGTTGGCAGGAATAAGTCAAGAATTAATGAGTTGAAGACAACTTTGAGCGAGTCCTTTGCTATGAAAGATTTGGGACCCGTACGTCGGATCCTTGGCATTCAAGTTACTCGTGATCAAAATGCTAAGAAGATATACTTGTCTCAAGAAAAGTATATTGATAAAGTTCTTCAACGGTTTGGCATGGACAAAGCTAAAGTGGTTAGTGTTCCTTTAGCTTCTCACTTCAAACTTAGTCAATTGCAATGTCCAAATACAGAGGATGAGAGATCAAGTATGAAGAATGTTCCATACTCCTCAGCAGTTGGGAGTTTGATGTATGCTATGGTTAGTACAAGGCCGGACATTGCACAAGCTGTGGGCATGGTGAGTCGTTATTTGTCAAATCCGGGAAAACAACATTGGGAAGCAGTGAAGTGGATTATGAGATATCTCCGGGGAACAACGAATCTTAGACTAACTTTGGGATGTGAGAAGCCTACTTTGGTTGGTTATACAGATTTTGATTTGGCCGGATGTTTGGATGGTCGGAAATCTACTGGGTACATGGTGACTTTTGACGGGGGAGCTATTGCTTGACAATCTAAATTGAAAAAGTGTGTTGCACTTTCTACTACTGAAGCCGAGTATATAGCCGTTGTTCAAGCTGCAAAAGATGTGCTATGGTTGCGAAAGTTCACAATGGAGCTTGGGATCAAGCAAGAGAGGTATGTTCTTTATTGTGATAATCAAAGCGCCATTCATTTAGCAAAAAATTCTTCTTTCCATTCAAAGTCAAAACATATAGATATGCGTTATCATTGGATTCATGATGTGTTAGATGACAAGTTGTTAGCACTTGAGAAGATTCATACCGATGATAATGGTTCGGATATGTTAACTAAGGTGTTGCCAAGAGGAAAGTTTGAGTTTTGTCGAAATGTTGCCGGTTTGACTTTGCCCTCCAACTAGTCGGTCGGGGGAGTTTGTTGGGCTTTTGGACCTCCTATTTGGAGGACCATATTTTTATTGGTTTTATATTAGGCCCATTGTGTCCCTAATTAAATTTAAGAAAGAAACCCTACAAAATTCTGGGCAGATTGAGTGAAAAAGAGAGAGAGAGAAGAGAACACAAAACACCAGAAAATTCTGCACGAACCAGCTGCGGTTTTGGGGAGTTTTCTCACTACTCAACGGTTGGATTGACTTCAAATTTTGGTATGTTGTTCATGAGTCCAAGAAGACAATTCTGAACGGTGGAGATCGGATTTGGCTAAAACCTAAACTGATGCAGTGGGTTGTTTTTGAGTTCATGATTTGTTTTATTCCTCTCTTTGGCTTGAGCTTGTTCCAAGATTATTGTTGACATCTTGATGAATTATGTTGTATTCCTCTAAACTTTTTAGAGAGAACATTTGTACCCATTTGATATAGTGGAAGTGATTTAAGTGGCTTACGAGTCCCGTGGTTTTTACTCCTTGATTTGATTGTTTGTGTTGATTTGGTTTATTTTGCTTAAGCTTGCTGTTTTTACATCATATTATTTGGGAGAAGTTTGTTTAAGGTTTCCGTTGCGGCGTATTTCCTCCCATCAAGTGGTATCAGAGCCCAAGGTTAAGTGGGATGCATATGTTCGGTGTGGGAGAAGTCGTCAAACCCTCAATGTTGATGTCCAACGATTGTGGTGCCTTGAGTGTCGAAAGTCACGATTGTGGTGCCTTGTGTGTCGAAAGTCTTCCTGGCAGTGTTGGTCGGGCAGCGGGTTCCGAAGGTGAAGCCACGGGTATGTGGTGGTCCGGCGGTGCAAGAGGATTTCGTTGGAGGGGAGGCCCACGGGTATGTGGTCTTTTGGTTTGAGGGGAGGATTGTTGGGGTTGGATTTCAACCCAAAGTCCCACATGGAAAAAATAGGCAAAGGATTGCCTACATATAAGAAATTATCACATACTCCATTAGTATTGAGGCCTTTTGGGAAAGTCCCAAGAACAAACCCGTGAGGGCTTAGGCCCAAAGCGGACAATATCATACTAATGTGGAGTTAGGTGAGGTGACAGCCCAACCTGATGGAAATATCGGGCCCAACACAAACATCTTCCCAATCAAATCCCCAAGATTTCTCTTTCTTCTTCGCATGCGGTGGGCTTCCACTTTTTGCTTTCTGTTTTCCCGACTCTCACCAAAATTCAATGAACATTTTATTTCAATTTCCATTCTTTTTATTTATCACAATAAAGATTATATTTGTCTTGCTTCATGCCCAACTCTTGTAGAAATTTTTGTAGTCATAGAATCTCTTTGCACGCTTCAGTAGTTGCAATGTATTATGCTTCGATACTTGATAAACAAGTAAAAAACTAACAAATAAATAAAATTATGAAAAACTGAAATAGATTCCTCGGAAATGGTGTCAAATTTGAAAGAGTTATTGAAACTCTTCAAAATAAACTATTGATTCTATAACTTGTAGATCGAATTACTGAAATCAGGTCGAATACAATATTTTAACTTGTAGAAATAGTGGGATCAAATTTTAACACTTTTTTCTGAATTGTAAGACTTGGTCACGTCTTGAGGAAAGTATTCTTCTGACTAAATTCAGCTTCTCATCAATTTTAAGGCGTGGTCAAGTTTTTATAAAATACGCCTTTGACCTAAATTCTAATTAATTTCTAATTTTTTACTACTAAAATCAAATTAAATATAAATTCTACAAATTAATTTAACATCTTAATAAGATGTAATATGAAATTAAACATAATAATTAAAAATAATTTATGGCTTACTGATGTGGCCTCCAATCTCCAAATATCTTAATCTCGATCTCCCGAATATTTGTTCCTGTAAAAAACAAAGCCAAACGGAGATTGTTCTCCGTGAAGCTCCTCCGATGCTTAAGTCGAAACAAAACCGGAAGAAAGGCTGAAAAGACTAGGGTTTTTTAGAGAAGAATTCCACTTACCTCTCCTCTTTGTTTGACCTTGTATTTATAATGATATGTAGTCTTCTAATCGGAATAGAATTCTGACTGAGCAGGGAATTATTAAATGATATATTTGAATATAAAAGATAAATATTAAAGTAGATATTATGATATCTACCACTTACCAAACACCATCGTATTTTTTTTTTTTTTTTTTTTTTTTGAATGGTATGAAAGTTTATGAGATGATAATTGAAAAGGTAAAAGTACTACATATGTTTTTTATTTGAAAATAAAATAAAATAAACTCATGTTTTGTCACTAGTTACAATGAAAATATAACATGATTTCTATTTTAGACATGTAAAAGCTAATATAAAATATATTCTTATTATTTTTATTATAAAAGAAATATCCATTAACTTCTATTATTATTTGCCATTTTTATCTACACCAAATATTAATTTTTTCTTATTTATTAAAATGTGGTAAATTTTATTAATTAAAAAAAATGAAGTGATGACTAAAATATTATTTATTTATTTATTATCATACTTATTATGTATCAAAATAATTTTTTGTTTTCTAAAAAAGCTTATGAATATCTTTTTATAATACTCTTAGTGATTATTTTAAGGAAAGAATGTGAACTTTATTATTATTATTAATTTTTGTGGCATTAACATCTATAACATGTTTTAAACTTTTTTTTTTTTTGGTAATTTATCTGTATCCAATAACCATTTTGAGCCCAAACTAAACCGATATGAGGAAGTTCTCCCTACACCTGTCTCTCCATAGGTAAGGTTTGAACTCGAGAGAACTTGTGGATGGAGAACCAATCTCCTTTCACTTGAACGAACAGATGTTGGTAACATGTTTTAAATTTATCATCGATTGAATTTTTAGTGAAGGGGATACGCCCATCTTGACTAGAATGTAATGATAAGCTTAAAAGAACCATTACATGTTGGTCCAAGTATAGGTATAGAAAAAAACCAACGCAAGGTTTCTTTGCTTAAGGAGAAATAAGTGTAGGGAGAGCTATTTCTCTAAGGGTCCGATGTAGCTTGACTCCAGATTAGTTGGAGTTTAAAGTGCCTTCCAAACATGAATAATTAACTTTAAAAAAAAAAAAGGGCAATTTGTTATATTAGTATCTATTTTATCAATACATTACTTATTTATAGGTTTGTGATTTTCCACATTTGCCCTCCAATGAAGCAATTCCTTTATTACATTATAAAGGGAAAGGAGAAAAAACCAAAAAGGAAACTAAAAGGCAAAAGAAACCACATATTTCATATTTATATATAATAGTCCTCCTTAAGCTTGTCCGAAAACAATCTTGTAAGGAGCATCACCGAGAGCCAGACGCCTCTTCCCATTGATTACAAAAAGTCCAACATCTTTACAAATCACTTTACAAAACTTGCACACTCCAGGACAATATCTAAGCTTATACTCACGTCCATATGGTTCAATCTTAAACCAGTTCTTTATAGTCTTCAATCCCGGATTTCCAGCAGTACCATTGATTCCGACAAAATACTTCCCAGTTGTTGGATCAAAATCTTCGACCCTTCACACCATAGTTTGATTACAGCTATCTGGAAATGAAAACCGTATGTTTAGATCAGTTGATTGGCGGACAACTCTGTTTCTCTTCCTTCTAAAAGGTGAGAACGTCAAGGGAAGGCCATCTTCAAGTTTAATCTTCCTTTGTATTACTGTAAGCGGACAAAGATCGTCTCCAATTCCAATTTCCACCTACTGCAAGTCCACCTCCTCTGTCGGGACTGGTGGTGTCAGCTGGGAATATGTAATAGTAGAGGTTGGTTTGGAGGCTTTTCTTTGCTACGTCAAGTACTGAATGGGGTACTTTTGCAGCATTGGCAAAGAATGAATGAATATTGGTTATGGAGAGAATCAGACACGGTGCAAGGGAGAAGAACAGTGTAGACTTCATTTGTTTTTTTTTTTTTTTTTTCTCTTCTCAAATTTTGGGACGTAATGGAATGCAGAATGCTTGGGGTTTAAGTAGATCTCATATCTCAAGCAAGTGGATTGACTTTTGGTATCTTTCTTCAAGTTGACTCTAGGAGAATTATCCGATAGCCCATTTGATTGGTTTGAATCGCAGATCGGGTTTGACTTTGGTGTGTGTGCAAACCGATAGAATCTGGAAATATTGTGAAATATTTCCTCCATGATCTTTGCCTTTAATATAGCTTGTATGTATGGAATGTAAATATTTTAGATCCTAGTTTGTAGCCTAAATTGTAGTTATGTAACAGTAGGATATTTTGTATATATATGTTTGGAATATCAATGAGAAAGATGAGGAATTATATTCTTACATGGTATCAAAGCTTTAGGATTTTTCCTGGAAGTCGTCTTCTTCTCTTTTTGTTTCTCTTCATCTTCTTCCAAAATTATAATGAGTAATTCCAAGTCCTCATTTCATCCAGCTCTGGTAGTGTCTAACATTAAGACACATGTTCCAATTATTCTTGCAATGGAAAATGTCCAATATGCAAATTGGGCAGAATTATTCAAAGTCCATTGTCGATCTCATAAGGTTCTTCGTCATATTCTTCCCTCTCCATCAAATGATGACGATTCTCCCCTTTCCCCTGAAGAACAAGAATTATGGGACACTTTAGATGCTACTGTTGTACAGTGGATCTATTCCACAATTTCCACAGATTTGTTAAATATAGTCATTGAGGCTTATGTTTCGGCCATGGCTTTGTGGAATCGGTTACGAGATTTGTTTCAAGATAATGAAAATTCTCGTGCCATTGCTCTTGAAGAGGACTTCAACTCCACCTACTTGCGCAATTTCTCTTTTGTTTCGGCGTATTGTCAACACCTCAAAACTCTTGCGGGTTGATAACTCTACTTTTTGTAGAGTTATTGCTAATCTTTTAAGCTTGATTTAAGTTAAGAAGGAGTGATATGTCCTTTATTTTTAGTAATTTGTGCTTATTTCTATTGATTGTGTGTGATTGTCTTATTTAGGGAAAAAACTGAAATTTAAGGAAAATAAGTGAAGTTAGAGGCTGAATTGAAGATACTACAAATTTGAGGGACTAAATTGATAAAGGTTTTTGGGCCTCACTTAATTGCAAGACCAAGCAATATCAAATGGGCTAAAACAAAAATTGAAGAGAAAAGAATGGAAAAGAAGCCCAATCAGTCCAAGAAATTGAAGAAAGAAAAAGAAATCAAGAAGAGTTCATCTGGCGGCTGAATTGATTTGGTTATAGGAATTAACGAAATTGAAAAAAAAATAGTGGAGAACAATACGGAGTTAATGGCTGACAATTAGGAGAAATTGGTGCTTGGTTGAATTTTGTGAATTCGACTTTGTAATTGTATAGACATATATAATTACCTTGCATAATCCGTTGAGAATTTTGGATGTCTACTGTGAAGTCCTAATTATAAACTGCATAGATGTATGAGTTTATCGTTGTGGACTGGAATTATGTGATGTTGAAAAATGTGCATATGTTTTGAGAAATTCTGATTGTTGCGGCATTGATATAACATCAGTACAACATTGGCCATCTTTAATACATAACAGGGGAAAACTAGTCTAGTGCTCAATTAATTTGATATCTTTTTGATCCGATTGTCTGCGTCTGTTCTATTCATTGTTTTTATTATTTTCTTAATTGTTTAATTGTATTTACGTTTCGAGTAGATTTAGTCAACAAATCATCTATTTGATCTATTTTTAATCCACACTTTATTACGTGCATTTCACAGTATTTTCTAAACAATCCCTGTGGGATCGATATCCGGTACTTAAGTACTATATTACTTGTTGACAGTGTATGCTTGCACTCGTGTTCCACGGATCAACTTCGGAATGTTGGCGCTCCGGTATCCAATCATCGGCTTGTTCATCGTATGGTTGCCGGACTCACTCCCGCCTACAAGGGAGTTGTGTCTGTTATCCGACATCGGAAAGTTCTTCCACCTTTCTATGAGGCACGATCCATGTTGGCCTTGGAAGAGGCGAGCTTGAAGCAGTCTGCAACTCACGATGATGAAGCGCCGGTTGCTACCACCCACGAAACTGTTGAACCACAACCTGCTGATTTTTCTTCCAATCGACACCGACATCGCGGTTCCCACAAAAATCATAACAAACGTCACGATGGCAGTTCCTCCGGCGGTCGTTCCGGTGGCGGGGGACCCGTGGACAGCGGCGACAGTGGCGGACATCGCAGTGGCAACTGCAGCAGATCTGGTGGTCGGGGTTCCTCAGCCCAACACCCCTCTTGGCAGCCCCCTGCATACCCATGGTGGCCTTGGATGTCTTCTTGGCCCATCCCTCCTTGCCCATTTCCAACTCAACCTTGGGCCTCCACCGGATCTGGGCCGAGATGGACTTCTCTTGGACCTGGGCCCAACCGCCGGCTAGGTCTCCTTGGGCCTAGACCTCCACAAGCAGCAACATGCCTACCAAGCTGAATGGGCTCCAACAGATATTGAGTCCGGCATGCACACCATGTCTTTAGCCCAGCCTGATTCCAACTGGTTTATGGACACCGGGGCCACTTCTCACATGATGTCCACCCCGGGTACTCTCTCGTCTTATTTTAATTTGAGCACAAATCATGGAATTACTGTTGCTTGGTGGTCAATCAATTCCAATTCGTGGTTATGGACATACCTCTCTTCCCCACTCCCATCCCCCTTTTTCTTTAAAAAATGTGCTTCATTCGCCTAATCTCATTAAGAATTTAGTGTCTGTCCGTAAATTCACCACCGATAATCATGTCTCTATTCTTTTTGATCCATTTGGTTCTTCTGTGCATGATTTAAAGACGGGGATACGACTCATGAGGTGTGATAGCACGGGTGATCTTTACCCCCTCAATGGATTGTCTCCTGCTTCTCCTCCCTCTACATTTTTCGCCTCCTCTCTTTAGCATGAACGTTTGGGCCACCCGAGCACTCCAGTGTTAGCCTCTCTTCGAAGAAATAAATTCATTAATTGTCCTCGTTTATCCCAGCCTTCTGTTTGTCAATCTTGTGTACTTGGAAAACATATTAAGTTGCCTTTTGTTTCTTCTAGAACAATTACTTATATGCCTTTTGATATTCTTCATAGTGATATTTGGACATCTCCCATTTTGAGTACCTCGGGCCATAGATATTATGTGCTATTTTTGGATGATTATTCTAATTATTTGTGGACTTTTCCTATTGCCACTAAATCACATGTGTTTTCCATTTTTACTTCTTTAAAGGCACATATTCGTACTCAATTTGAAAGTGACATTAAAACTATTCAATGTGATAATGGTCGGGAATTCGATAATCATCGTTTCTCCCAATTTTGTGAGTCTTGTGGTATTTCTTTCCGTTTATCTTGCCCGTATACTTCTCCATAAAATGGGAAATTCGAAAGAAAAAATCGTTTCATCAATAATATCATTCGGACTCTTCTTCATCATGCTTCGATGCCCTCTTCTTTTTGGCATCATGCCTTGCACATGGTCACATATCTTCTTAATATTCTTCCCAGTAAATTATTAGACTATGCCTCTCCTCTCCAAATTCTTTATAAATGAAACCCATCCTACTCTCATCTTCGAGTTGTTGGGTGCTTATGTTTTCCACTTGTTCCTTCTACTACAATAAATAAGCTCCAAGCTCGGTCAACTCCTTGTGTCTTTTTGGGATACCCCTTTAATCATCGTGGCTATAAGTGTTTTTATTTATCTAGTCATAAAATTATTCTTTCTCGTCATGTTATTTTTGATGAAACAATCTTTCCATTTAAAAATATTCATTCTTCTAGGCCCACTGATTATGATTTTTTAAATGATGGATTTTCCCCTTACACATTACATCATTTTTAATACTACAGCCCAACAACAACCAGGCCCAAATCCATCATCCATTTTCCCACATACGAGCCACACTCCCTTGGCCCAATCTCAGCCTACTTCTAGTTGCTCCTTCTCACCCGCGACCCATTCTCCAACCCTACTCGGCCCACTGGATTCGACCTATTCGAGGACAAGCACCCATCTTACTCCAAAATCCTTCTCCTCAACCCATTCCAAATCAGGCCCAACGTCCAGTCACACGCAGCTAACATGGGATCTTCAAGCTCAATCCGAAATATCACCAAGCTTATGCCTCTACCCTTTCTAAATCTCCGCTTCCGCGTACTCCTCTTGAGGCCCTTCGTGACCTGAATTGGAAATTGGCTATGGATGATGAATTTAATGCTCTTATTAAAAATAAGACATGGGATTTAGTACCACGCCCACCTAATGTTAATGTTATTCGTTCAATGTGGATTTTTACACACAAAGAAAAGTCCGATGGTACTTTTGAGCGGCACAAAGCCTGTCTTGTAGGTAATGGTAAAACTCAGCAGGTTGGCATTGATTGTGGTGATACTTTTAGTCCGGTAGTCAAACCAGCAACCATTCGGACTGTCCTAAGTCTCTCCTTATCCAAGCAGTGGCGGATTCATCAACTCGATGTCAAAAAGGCTTTCTTACATGGGGACCTCCACGAAACTGTCTATATGCATCAACCTATGGGTTTTCGAGACCATGATCATCCCGACTATGTTTTTTTGCTACGAAAGTCCTTATATGGACTGAAACAAGCTCCTCGTGCGTGGTATAAGCAGTTTGTTGATTATGTTTCTCTCATTGGATTTATTAACAGCAAGTCCGATAATTCTTTATTCATTTATCGGAAAGGGATCTGATATGGCTTATCTCTTGCTCTATGTTGATAATATCATCTTAACGGCTTCTTCTGATACTCTCCTACGATCCATTATGTCCAGTCTCAGCTCCGAGTTTGCAATGAAGGATCCGAGTTCTCTTAATTTTTTTTTGGGCATTGGTGTGACTCGTCACAAAGATGGCTTGTT
>JAHSUH010001969.1:0-7500 GCA_025388415.1 Cynanchum wilfordii
ATTTATCATTATCATATCGAATTCGAAGTGCCATGCTATTTTTACTTAATATATATTCCTATTTCCTAGGGCGAAGGCATAGTCTTCTTTTTCTCTTAAATCATTGGCGCCAAGCGTGAGGGAATGCCATACGTTTGGTAATTTCTCCTCCGGCCAAGATAAAAGATCCCATTGAAGCGACTGACCCTATGCCTAGTGTATGGACATCTGGTGGTACAAATTGCATAGCATCATAAAGCCCTAGTCCAGGTAGTATCCAACCCCCAGGAGAGTTTATAAACAAATACTGATCCCTGGTCGGATCCTCAATAGCGAGATATACCATAAGACCAATAAGTTGATTTGAGATCTCGCTATCAACTACTTGTGCTAAAAAAAAGGAATCTTTGTCGATAAAGTCGGTTGATTAGGGTACAATTGTAGCCCTTAGGAACCGTACACGCGTCTTTTGATGCATACGGTTCAAAAAAATTGTTGAAAACAAAAAAAATCAATATATGGATTCCAGTCCTCTTTCTTTTAGGTTCTTTCTGACTTCTAACGAAGAAAGGGTCTGTCTTCTTCAATAAAGACGGCTTTTTACTTTCTTTTTTACTAGAAATTATACATAAATAAAAAAATAAAAAAAATCACTAAACTTATTGAATTAACTTTTCATTGATGTATTGTTTCATCGAGATTCAACCCTAATCGCGATGGTATTCTCTTGTTCCTGAGTGGGTGTCTTTCATCTTTTAGGTTTATGCTGTACTCCGGGTAAAGATTCGCCCAATTTTGATTTGCACATATAGGACAAGCACTTCTGCATTACCATTTCCTTTTGTTATTACTTTCTACTTTTTCAATTCACTTCTATCGAGTTTGTTCATTAACAGTTCTATCGAGTTTGTTCATTATTTGTTCATTAACAGTTTAAGATCAACTTGCTTGAATCATTTCGATAGAACTCAAAATCTTGGGTTTTTCTAAACGGAGCCTGGATACTTCTTCTTTTTTTAGTCCGATCAAGACAACCATAAATTTTTCTAATTGCTAATGCTAATAGTAATTCTAATTGATAATAGTAATAGGAATCCTCCAAAAATGGATCTAATTGTACTTCACGCTCCAAACTTTTGATGATTCAATGAATCTTTATTGGGCGAAACACAGGATATCTCGATTGTGGGAGAGAATGGGGGGAAATCCCATATGGCCCAATATATCTGACAAGTCGCACTATAGGTCAACCCAAGATGCATCTTCCTCTCCGGGACATCGGAAAGGTACTTTTGGAACACCAATCGGCATAATTGAAAGAGAAAAGAGCTGCGCACTCTATTTTACTTTGATGTGGAAACGTAACAATATAATTTTTTTGTCTTTAGAATATTGGCTTTTAGCTTTAGATTCGAAAAAGATCATAAAAGAAAAACAGAACGAATAAAGTCAAATTATTACGAACAGGGCAATGAATAAATATGTACGCATTCTCTCATAGAAAATGGTATTAGTCCCCGTTGCATATTGATACTTATCGAGTATAGAATAAATCTGCTTCTCTTTGTTCCTACGAATAGAATTGTTCCATTATTTTATTACCAACAGAATAGAACAAATATTAACCCCTGTTCTGAAATAATTCACCGAACGGGGGAGGTCCATAGGATAGTAATACTAGAGTCTTTTCGAATGCAATAAAGTTACGTAGTGTTTATTTATCTTTGATAAAGGGGTATTTCCATGGGTTTGCCTTGGTATCGTGTTCATACCGTTGTATTGAATGATCCCGGCCGGTTACTTTCGTTCATATAATGCATACAGCTCTGGTTGCCGGTTGGGCCGGTTCGATGGCTCTGTATGAATTAGCAGTTTTTGATCCTTCTGACCCTGTTCTTGATCCAATGTGGAGACAGGGTATGTTCGTTATACCCTTCATGACTCGTTTAGGAATAACCAATTCATGGAGCAGTTGGAGTATCACAGGAGGGGCTGTAACGAATCCGGGTATTTGGAGTTACGAAGGTGTAGCTGGGGCACATATTGTATTTTCTGGGTTATGCTTTTTGGCAGCTATCTGGCATTGGGTATATTGGGATCTAGAAATTTTTTCTGATGAACGGACAGGGAAACCTTCTTTGGATTTGCCTAAGATCTTTGGAATTCATTTATTTCTTTCAGGGGTGGCTTGCTTTGGTTTTGGTGCATTTCATGTAACCGGCTTGTATGGTCCTGGAATATGGGTGTCCGATCCTTATGGACTAACAGGAAAAGTACAACCCGTAGATCCAGCATGGGGCGTGGAAGGTTTTGATCCTTTTGTTCCGGGAGGAATAGCCTCTCATCATATTGCAGCAGGGACGTTGGGGATATTAGCGGGTCTATTCCATCTTAGTGTCCGCCCCCCACAACGTCTATACAAGGGATTGCGTATGGGAAATATCGAAACCGTCCTTTCTAGTAGTATCGCTGCTGTCTTTTTTGCAGCTTTTGTTGTTGCCGGAACTATGTGGTATGGTTCAGCAACTACTCCGATCGAATTATTTGGGCCCACTCGTTATCAATGGGATCAGGGCTACTTCCAGCAAGAAATATATCGAAGAGTTAGTGCTGGGCTAGCAGAAAATCAAAGTTTATCAGAAACCTGGTCTAAAATTCCTGAAAAATTAGCTTTTTATGATTACATCGGAAATAATCCGGCGAAAGGGGGATTATTCAGGGGCGGGTTCGATGGATAGCGGGGATGGAATAGCAGTTGGATGGTTAGGACACCCCGTCTTTAGAGATAAAGAAGGACGTGAACTTTTTGTACGTCGTATGCCTACCTTTTTTGAAACATTCCCAGTCGTTTTGGTAGACGGCGACGGAATTGTTAGAGCGGATGTTCCTTTCGAAGGGCAGAATCGAAGTATAGTGTTGAACAAGTAGGTGTAACTGTTGAGTTCTACGGCGGCGAACTCAACGGAGTGAGTTATAGTGATCCCGCTACTGTGAAAAATATGCTAGACGCGCTCAATTGGGATGAAATTTTTGAATTAGATCGTGATATCTTTGATCTCGAAATGATGGCGAATTTTTCGTAGCTGAGGATCGGGGTGGTAGATTCGATGGGTTGTACAATTATAGCTTCCATACCTGTTTACTTATTTTTCTCTTTCTTTTTATGGGGGACCAGAGAAATCTTGGTCTGAATCATGACTTTTGCTTTTTCTTTATCTGCGCGCTGGTCCCCATGACAAATTCTAAAAAAAAGAGAAGAGAGACAAAAGATAACAAAGCAGTGTTGTATCAGACTGCCGGTCTTCTTGTAGTCGGATCCCCAACTTTTTGGAATGTTCCAAATTCTACTTGAGAATCCAAATCCGGGTCAATCCCGGCAAAAACATCTCTGAACAAGGTTCTAGCACCATGCCAAATGTGTCCGAAGAAGAAGAGCAAAGCAAATGAAGCATGTCCAAAAGTAAACCAACCCCTCGGACTGCTACGAAAAACACCATCGGATTTCAAAGTAGCACGATCTAATTCAAAAATTTCACCCAATTGAGCGCGTCTAGCATATTTTTTCACAGTAGCGGGATCACTATAACTCACTCCGTTGAGTTCGCCGCCGTAGAACTCAACAGTTACACCTACTTGTTCAACACTATACTTCGATTCTGCCCTTCGAAAAGGAACATCCGCTCTAACAATTCCGTCGCCGTCTACCAAAACGACTGGGAATGTTTTAAAAAAGGTAGGCATACGACGTACAAAAAGTTCACGTCCTTCTTTATCTCTAAAGACGGGGTGTCCTAACCATCCAACTGCTATTCCATCCCCGCTATCCATCGAACCCGCCCTGAATAATCCCCCCTTTCGCCGGATTATTTCCGATGTAATCATAAAAAGCTAATTTTTCAGGAATTTTAGACCAGGTTTCTGATAAACTTTGATTTTCTGCTAGCCCAGCACTAACTCTTCGATATATTTCTTGCTGGAAGTAGCCCTGATCCCATTGATAACGAGTGGGCCCAAATAATTCGATCGGAGTAGTTGCTGAACCATACCACATAGTTCCGGCAACAACAAAAGCTGCAAAAAAGACAGCAGCGATACTACTAGAAAGGACGGTTTCGATATTTCCCATACGCAATCCCTTGTATAGACGTTGTGGGGGGCGGACACTAAGATGGAATAGACCCGCTAATATCCCCAACGTCCCTGCTGCAATATGATGAGAGGCTATTCCTCCCGGAACAAAAGGATCAAAACCTTCCACGCCCCATGCTGGATCTACGGGTTGTACTTTTCCTGTTAGTCCATAAGGATCGGACACCCATATTCCAGGACCATACAAGCCGGTTACATGAAATGCACCAAAACCAAAGCAAGCCACCCCTGAAAGAAATAAATGAATTCCAAAGATCTTAGGCAAATCCAAAGAAGGTTTCCCTGTCCGTTCATCAGAAAAAATTTCTAGATCCCAATATACCCAATGCCAGATAGCTGCCAAAAAGCATAACCCAGAAAATACAATATGTGCCCCAGCTACACCTTCGTAACTCCAAATACCCGGATTCGTTACAGCCCCTCCTGTGATACTCCAACTGCTCCATGAATTGGTTATTCCTAAACGAGTCATGAAGGGTATAACGAACATACCCTGTCTCCACATTGGATCAAGAACAGGGTCAGAAGGATCAAAAACTGCTAATTCATACAGAGCCATCGAACCGGCCCAACCGGCAACCAGAGCTGTATGCATTATATGAACAGAAAGTAACCGGCCGGGATCATTCAATACAACGGTATGAACACGATACCAAGGCAAACCCATGGAAATACCCCCTTTATCAAAGATAAATAAACACTACGTAACTTTATTGCATTCGAAAAGACTCTAGTATTACTATCCTATGGACCTCCCCCGTTCGGTGAATTATTTCAGAACAGGGGTTAATATTTGTTCTATTCTGTTGGTAATAAAATAATGGAACAATTCTATTCGTAGGAACAAAGAGAAGCAGATTTATTCTATACTCGATAAGTATCAATATGCAACGGGGACTAATACCATTTTCTATGAGAGAATGCGTACATATTTATTCATTGCCCTGTTCGTAATAATTTGACTTTATTCGTTCTGTTTTTCTTTATGATCTTTTCGAATCTAAAGCTAAAAGCCAATATTCTAAAGACAAAAAAATTATATTGTTACGTTTCCACATCAAAGTAAAATAGAGTGCGCAGCTCTTTTCTCTTTCAATTAATGCCGATTGGTGTTCCAAAAGTACCTTTCCGATGTCCCGGAGAGGAAGATGCATCTTGGGTTGACCTATAGTGCGACTTGTCAGATATATTGGGCCATATGGGATTTCCCCATTCTCTCCCACAATCGAGATATCCTGTGTTTCGCCCAATAAAGATTCATTGAATCATCAAAAGTTTGGAGCGTGAAGTACAATTAGATCCATTTTTGGAGGATTCCTATTACTATTATCAATTAGAATTACTATTAGCATTAGCAATTAGAAAAATTTATGGTTGTCTTGATCGGACTAAAAAAAACGGAAGTATCCAGGCTCCGTTTAGAAAAACCCAAGATTTTGAGTTCTATCAGAAATGATTCAAGCAAGTTGATCTTAAACTGTTAATGAACAAATAATGAACAAACTCGATAGAACTGTTAATGAACAAACTCGATAGAAGTGAATTGAAAAAGTAGAAAGTAATAACAAAAAGAAATGGTAATGCAGAAGTGCTTGTCCTATATGTGCAAATCAAAATTGGGCGAATCTTTACCCGGAGTACAGCATAAACCTAAAAAGATGAAAGACACCCACTCAGGAACAAGAGAATACCATCGCGATTAGGGTTGAATCTCGATGAAACAATACATCAATGAAAAGTTAATTCAATAAGTTTAGTGATTTTTGTTATTTTTTTATTTATGTATAATTTCTAGTAAAAAGAAAGTAAAAAGCCGTCTTTATTGAAGAAGACAGACCCTTTCTTCGTTAGAAGTCAGAAAGAACCTAAAAGAAAGAGGACTGGAATCCATATATTGATTTTTTTTGTTTTCAACAATTTTTTTGAACCGTATGCATCAAAAGACGCGTGTACGGTTCCTAAGGGCTACAATTGTACCCTAATCAACCGACTTTATCGACAAAGATCCCTTTTTTAGCACAAGTAGTTGATAGCGAGATCTCAAATCAACTTATTGGTCTTATGGTATATCTCGCTATTGAGGATCCGACCAGGGATCAGTATTTGTTTATAAACTCTCCTGGGGGTTGGATACTACCTGGACTAGGGCTTTATGATGCTATGCAATTTGTACCACCAGATGTCCATACACTAGGCATAGGGTCAGTCGCTTCAATGGGATCTTTTATCTTGGCCGGAGGAGAAATTACCAAACGTATGGCATTCCCTCACGCTTGGCGCCAATGATTTAAGAGAAAAAAGAAGACTATGCCTTCGCCCTAGGAAATAGGAATATATATTAAGTAAAAAATAGCATGGCACTTCGAATTCGATATGATAATGATAAAATTTTGCATTGTTTTTTCAAAACATTAGATTATGTATCGAGGGAGTAGTATGAGAGAAAGGGTATTTCCGATTTTCTCTTATTTATCGGGAGCCCAGCTCAGCGTCACAAACCTTTTTTGTTCACACCGAAGGGCTCTTAAAAATATTTCTATTATGTTATGCAGTTATGCAAGGAAAAAACAGGATTTTTTTCTTTGATTGGCTCAAAAAGAAACTTTGGGATTGCTGAATCACAAACAAAAAAATGAATATATTAATAATTAATTAATATTAATATAAGGCAACGGAGCCATCATAGTACTTTTAAGTATTCCAAAAGGAAGGGTGGCCATTTGATAATTTAGACCACCAGGGTCTGGTATATTTTTCCTTTCCCTTTCTTGGAGGGTAAGGGTCAATTTTATTGTAAAGCCGTATGCATATGCAATGCATCAAAGATGCCCGTACGGTTGTTCAATTCTATCCTTTTTCCTATTATATTAGTCTTTATCTTCCTTTTCTCTTCGCTTTATCATGCGAGATAGAAGAACTTTTTATTATGTTCTATCATCAGGGTAATGATGCATCAACCTGCTAGTTTGTTTTGTGATACACACACGGGAGACGTTACGCTGGAAACGGGACAAATGGTGTACCTGCGTGAAACCCTCGCAAGGGTTTATGCACAAAGAACGGGGAAACCCTTCTGGGTTGTATGCAAAGACATAGAAAGAGATGCTTTTATGTCAGCAACAGAAGCAAAAGCTTATGGAATTGTTGATCTTATAGCATGTGATGATCTTGTAGCAGGTGATGATCTTGTAGCAGGTGATGATCTTGTAGCAAGTGAATGAAAATAAGCCGGAATACGTAATTTGAGATTTTATCTATGATTTTACTATTCTAATAACTGGAAGTAATTCAGAATTCTCCGGTTAGGATCAATCTAAACCAGCCCATTATGGATACAATTCAGCATGCCAACTATTAAACAACTTATTAGAA
>JAHSUH010001970.1:0-14383 GCA_025388415.1 Cynanchum wilfordii
TTGATAAATGTGCTTCGTGTTCTGTGATAGCCAAAGTGCTATACATTTGAGTAAAAATCCTGTTTTTCACGATAGAACTAAGCACATTGATGTCAAATATCATTTTTTTAGAGAAAAGATAATTGACAAAACCGTAAATCTGCAAAAGGTAAAAACAGAGGACAATGCAGCTGATTTTGGTACGAAAGTGGTTACATTGAGTAAGTTCGGACACTGTCTGAACCTACTCAATATAAACTAATAGATAATTTCATTTTGCAGGTACAAAGAGCCAATGATAGATTTAAGATGAGTTTTCACTGCAGCGTATGCTGTGTTTGGATTCAAGGTGGAGGTTGTTGGATATGTTGAATCAAAACGGCAGCAATTAAACCAAAACGACGGAAGGAAGGCAATTAAATTTGCAACCCTGTTGTTAGAGGATACGACGTCGTTGAGATTAATCTTTGGTGCAATCTCAGCCCTTCACTAATGACAATCCAACGGCTACTCTTAAACCCCTAATTCTGCCCTAACTATATACATCATATAGCCAGAATTTTTAGGGTGTGAGAAGAAAAAATTCAGAGGAGTTCCCTCTTCTGTCCAAGGCCGCCGACTGTGTTCTTCTTAGAACTTGTTTTGTCCAGAATAGTAGGGTGTTTCCCTGTATTTTCTATACTGAAATTCCATGTGTTAGTCGCGTTTCTTTTCACTTGGTTATTTCTGTTTGTATAGTTGTTTTTAGTTCTGGTCATTTTTGTACCCTGCGCGGTATATTGTGAATCTTGTTTGAGATTCTGTTTAGTCGGTAGGTTCTTGTTGTATCTGTTCCATAAAGATATTTTATATCGTTCTTGATAGTGCAGTGAGAGCTCTCTTGTTGAGGCTCAACGTGGATGTACCACGATTACACTGTATTTGGTGTAATCTGGAAACCACGGTAAAAATCTTTGGTATTCTTCTTTTTCTGTTCTGTCCTTAATTTCTGGAATTTATTCTTCTGGCAAAAGTTAACAAGAATTTAAATCTAGGTTGACTAAAACCTAACATATGTATTTGGAATTGTTTTGTAAAAAAATAAAAATATAAAAATTAGATATACTTTTTATTTAAATATTGAACTAAAAATTTTAAAATTTGAATATGAAAATTTAGAGTGCATTTGAATAAATATTATATTAGGTTAAAACACGTAGCACTTTGCCACAAATATTAGTTTGGTTTTAGACAATATGGGAAATTTTGTTCCCTAAATCAATCATAATTAGATATTGAAATAATTTTTTGTTTATTGGAGGATAATTTATTATGTTAACACTACTGCTAACTTGTGAAATAGTTGTCCTCTATGATTGTAAATTATTATTCCTAGAACTAAGTTAATGGATATGACAAAATACATCAATTATATATATCTAAATGATTCTTTTGGTTATATTTGTAAAGAAAAACTAAAAATTACTACTAAAATGCAATTTCAAAGATTAGACAAAAAGGAACTAATAAAAGAAGTTATTGCAGAGGCCACAGTACTTAGTATCCGTGAGATTAAAGAAACTCAATGAATGTGCACATGAAGGCTGACGATGGAAGGTGGTTTTGTTTAATAAGGATGAAGATAAGTTGCAATGTTCATGTAATAAAAAGTATGAATCAGATGGCATTCCTTGCTCCCATTTAATTTCGGTCATGAAAGCCATGAATTTAAATGTTGTTGTATTATTAATAGATGGACTCAATTTCCAAAACCAGCAAGTCAATAGAGTAACACGTATCATCAAATGGAATTGAACCTGCTGCATATATGCTATGGAGTCTTATGTACACTTTGTAATCAAATAAGCTTATATGCTATGAAAACAAAACAAGGTTATGATGAAGCTAGCGGATGGAATGCTTGTCCAACTCACATCACAAGTATTTATGAGCATTGATTTTGTTAATAAATTTTGATTTTATATAGTGAATTGATTCAAGATGAAATTTATGGTCTTCTAGTAGGAATATTAGTAGGAATTTTGATGGTTTATCTATAATTGCACTAATGATCTCTCAAAAAACCCCGTCTCTACTTGCGACGGATCAAAAATCTGTCGCTATTTGCGATGGATTTGCAACGGCCAAAATCCGTAGCAATTTGCGACCGATTTGCGACGGTCAAGGCCGTCACTATTTGCGACGGTCAAGGCAGTCGCTATTTGCAACCGATTTGCGACAGTCAAGGCCGTCGCTATTTGCGACCGATTTGCAACGGCCAAAAGCCGTCACTATTTGCGACCGATTTGTGACGGTCAAGGCCGTCGCTATTTGCGACCGATTTGCAACGGCCAAAAGCCGTCGCTATATGCGACCGATTTGCAACGGCCAAAAGCCGTCGCTATTTGCGACAAATTTGCAACGGTCCTGGCCGTCGCTAATTTTAATATCAAATTTTAATAAATTCATTTTTAATTTAATAATTTTATAAAATTATTTATTAAATACCTGAAAATTTATTTAAATATATATATAAAAAAATCCATTTATGTCTAACTAAATTAAAACATAAATAAAACATTTCACATTCTAAAATGTCATTATACTAACAATATATAAATTTCATACAACAAATCAATCTAAAATGTCATTGTACTAATAATACAAAAATTTGCAAACTTCTCTCTAATCCCAAGCAAGATGATCGTAATCTTCTTTGACAAATCTTCTCCCGGTTCCTTCGTATCAATACACTATCATGTTTTTCCCATTGAAAAGTCGGTGTCTTCAAGAAGCAGTATTGATCAACCTGCACAACCCATTCGCCTGGGCAAAGTCAACGGTAGTATTTTGCAAACTTCTCACACTCAGGAGCATCATCACCCTTAGCAGCAATGCACCCGAGAAATTAGCAAAATAAGGATTAGAGCTTAAATGCAATCGATGGCCAGTACAAGTTAAAAAGTTGCTTAACTCACCTATGGTACTCAGTATAACTAGAGAAGATCAATATAATCGAATATATAATCACCTAGAAGTATGTTTCTCAAGGTCAGTACAGAGAATTGATGAAAATATAGTGAAAGGAAGTAGCTGACCAGCATGTGTCCAAAGCAATACCAATCAATTGACACATATTCAAAACTGCTCATGATTCAGATAAACTTAGAAAAGAAGACTGCATAAGTATGCTGTGGTAACTCTAGTAGTTTCAGGCAACATATCTATCTGCTAAAACCAGAGCTGCACAAGCTAACATGCAAAAGGTGTTTGATGATTCAATACATTTCTTGAATCAAATACAATACCTATAACTACTATTGACAAGAACCAAAAGGACATTCATCACTTGAAGAGAACCAAAAGGAATATCATAGGAGATTCAAATTAACATTAAAACAGGGGAATTGACCATAATAGCTACTGGAAATTTCATTAAAACAGAGGAATAGTGAACTGAATTTTCTGGAAATAAATTTCAGCAGAGGACATACACTTAAACAGCCACTGTATTGCCGGAAACAACAGTTATCAAAGCTATACATATATTCTGCAAGCTTACTCCTACTGAAATTGATACAAAGAACTAAACAAAACCTGCAAGGGCTACTGAGCGAAATATTACAAACAAGCAAAAATTCAGCATGCCAATAAGAACTTAACTGGACAAAAATCTCAAATTGAAATGCATTATACAAACTTATATCTATATCTAAATACCACTGAAAATTAGAAACAATAAAGGAATAATATATATAGCTAATGTATCTATACATACTAAATGCCATGCAAAGACAAAAAGAACATGCACTACCTCATACACATTTTGAACTAAATAAAAACCTCATTTTAAAATTATAATATATTTAATATATTATTAGAAAATTAAAATATAAAATATATTATCTTTTCTAACTAAATATATATATTTGCGAAGGATTTGAGGCCGTCGCAAATTGCGATGGATGTGAGGCCGTCGCAAATGTTCGTCGCAATTTGCGATGGATCCGAGGTCGTCGCAAATGTCCGTCGCAATTTGCGATGGATTTGAGGCCGTCACAAAAATATGTCGCAATTTGCAACGGATTTGAGGCCGTCGCGAATATCCGTTGCAATTTGCCACGGATCCGAGGCCGTCGCAAATGTCCGTCGCAATTTGCGATGGATTTGAGGCCGTCACAAAAATCTGTCGCAATTTGCAACGGATTTGAGGCCGTCGCAATTTACGACGGATCCGAGGCCGTCGCAAATGTCCGTCGCAATTTGCAACGGTTTTGTGGCCGTCGCAAAAATCCATCGCAATTTGCGATGGATCTGAAGCCATCGCAAATTTGGTCGCAATTTGCGACGGATCTGAAGTTGTCGCAAATTGCGATGGATTTGAAGCCGTAGCAAAAATCCGTCGCAAATAAGAGTTTTTCTTGTAGTGGATGTTTAATTATCGTGGTTTGAATCTAATGACTTGTACTGATGAATTTAGTGGTTTGAACCTCATGCACGTTTTTCATAATAAAGGAAAGACGTCCAACAGTTTTTTCATACTTGTTCTTTGCTAAAAGGATAATTTGGATAGATAACATCATAATCAATTCTTGACTTAATTAATTCTTGATGATTATTAAAATTTTTCCAAATGATTGTCTAGAAGGTAAGAAATACATGAAGCAATGGCTATATTCAATTAGTTTATGTAATTTGATTATATATATATATATATATATATTATGTTTTATAAACTAATACCATGATATTAATTCTTTCTTGTTTCTACTCACAATATTGAATTTTATTTAATCTTAATATTTGATCACTAATAATGATGTAAATATATTTATTTTAAAATAAAGATAAATAAAAATTTTAAATCTTAGTTCAAATTCAAATGGGAATTAAAGTTGAAGGAAATTTACTTTATTTTTACCACAATACAATTATTCATTATTTTTTTATGACCATACAATTATATATATATTTTTTAAAAGAAATAACATATTTAAAGAATATACTATTTTATTAACTTGTATATATATGTATATATAAATAACTCATAAAATAATAAATGTGTATACCCCAAAATATGTAGGCATGTACCAAATTGAGGAAGAATCGAATGAATTATTCTTTGCATGATCTAAACAAAGTTTGTTGACGAAAAGATTAATTACCTGTAAAGTGATAAACAATAGTACACAAAAGATATAATGCAATACCTTAAGCAAAGAAGCAATCTTGTCGTAAAGCTCTCAAAGGAAAAAATATTCCTAAAAACTATATATTTTGAAGATAATATATAATAGTATATACTAATATATACATATCTCAATATATATATATATATATATATATATATATATATTATACATTACAATATATAATAATTAACATATAATCTAAAATATATTAATATAATATTGGACATAACATATAGTTATTTTAGCGGAGTATAATATAATATATTTGAGTATATTAAGTATATTTAGAATTTTAAAAAATTAATTATCTACAAGATAAGCAATTTTTTACTTGCTTTCAGGAAAGAACAAAAGGGAAGAAATTATACATGGTATTTAAATATATAACTTACTACATCCTATAACCACTTCCATGGCCCAAGAGTTGATATCTCTATCATTCATGTCCAATTTCAACTTGTTCCATTTCAATGACCATAAATTATTAAGTAAAAAATTATTTAAAAATCATTATTAGAAAGATATTTTTTAAATTTACTATTGATTTTAACTCACTCTTGTGGATAAGCAAGATTGAAAATATAATCTCGAATTTTGAGATCTACAAAAAATAGTCCCTACATCACATAATATTAATTCTATAATTAAGAAATTTCAACCATCCAAAATTTCATAATAGTGTATACAAATCTTTTAATCTATGTGGAACAAAGACCAGAAAAACAAACCAATCATCAAAAGGTGCTAGTTTTGATATAATATACTACCTTTATTGACGCATTTGAATGACAAAAGATCCAATTTTTCACCAATTTGTTCCCATCATCCAAAAATCTTGAATAGAAAGTAAATATATTTTTCTCACGCAAACATGTAAAGTAATGATTTTTTTAAAATTTTTATTTTCTTTACTAATTCTATTTAAAACCACAATTTAAAATATCATTAAAAAAAAATGAATGTTTTTAATGTCTTTTTGCATTATCATATATTCTAACTACTAAAATTAATTCATTGATCCATAATTCCTTTCAAATAATGGATAAAAAAGATACAACACTCTCAATATAGTTATTATTTTCATAACATAATAATATAATATACCACTAGATACCTTATTTGTTCCTCCATCTCCTTGTTGACCAAATTGCACCTTATTAGATTTACCTTTCTTGGTAACCTAAAATTAAAATTATTAGTTTTATACAAAATGCAAGTAAAAGATATTAATACTACTGAAAGAAAGACATATGAATCATAACCATAATACAAAATTTAGTTACCTTTCTTCTTTTCTTTTTCTTGATTTGTTGTACTTCAGTGAAAGGAGTTTTGACATATTTGTTGGGTCTCTTTTCTCCTTCATGTCTAGTGTTAAATCTTTTTGGTTGCATAAGTGAGGATGAGTCATCTAGTTGAATTTTTTTTATTGGTAATACTTTCATATTTGCATCATCGCCAACTTTTTCCTCTACTATAAACTTTGGAGTAGAGTCTTTATCTTCTATATCCATTTGACCATCGGATGTGCTACAACTTAGTTGTGTCTTCATGAATTCTTCAAACTCCTTTTCAAGAGGTTGTAACTTATCTCTTGCTATTCTTTTAGCACTCAAACGATATTTCCTCAACTTTTCAGTAAGGTCAGGTTGGAGGCCAAAGGGTAATGGCTTATAGTGGTTGAGTCCAAACAATATATCTAATGATTTTTCAATATCCTCATTCTCAATATCTTGACTTGTATTAGATCTACTGGAACTTTTATGCCATCTTTCTTTTCTTTTTTTTAATTTTTTTTTCTTTTTTGTGTTAGAGTCTTCATCAAAGCATCACTTTTACTTGCATTTTGTATTACAATATTCTTTTTGTCAAGTTCTTCAATGCAATGACTTTTTGTTTCGATATGCAATTTCTTTCCTTCAAATGATGTTTCAAGATATAGATGGTTTATATTTCTCACACCTACAATATCCTTCATACTGTCTAATACAAAAGATATTTGACACAACTTTGCAACTACATCCACAAATGAATCATTCAATTTTGTATCCATGCTATGTAATCTTTCAAAATAAGATTGTTCATGAACATGAAATCCCTTGGACATGCACGAGTTTAGAATGTGATCACATGGTGTCAAAGTATTTTCAACTTTAACAAATGAGTAACGCAAACATTGGTGAGAATCCATTGCCCCGAAAACCTAAGGGTTCCTCTGCAAGGTTCGTCCACGGAGGGTGAGTCGGGGCCTAAGATCAGGCCAAAAGGCGTAGTCGATGGAAAACAGGTGAATATTATTGTACTACCATTTGTTGGTCCCAAGGGACGGAGGAGGCTAGGTTAGCCGAAAGATGCATGGTTATCGGTTCAAGAACGTAAGGTGCCCCTGCTTTTTTAGGGTAAGAAGGGGTAGAGAAAATGCTTCAAGCCAATGTTTGAGTACCAGTGCTACGGCGCTGAAGTAACTCATGCCATAGTCCCAGGAAAAGCTCGAAGGACTGTAAGCAAAAGGGTACCTGTACCCGAAACCGACACAGGTGGGTAGGTAGAGAATACCTAGGGGGCGCGAGAACTGTATATAAATAATGAAACATGAAAAATATTAATACCTTCATTTATAATATCATTATGTAGATAATTAAAGTCATTTAGTCAAGTAATATATTTCTTGGCTTAACCATTAAAAAATATAGATATACATTACAATTTTTATATCAATATTGATATAATTGTGTATAAATGAATTAGAAATGAAGATGAAAAATAATTATATTTCACTTACATAATAAATATTAATGATAGTATAATATAGGGGGTGCATAGTATTTATATTTTTCAATTCAAAATTTAAAATATTATCTATATTAACGTTTTTATGTGATAAGATTGTTATTGATTTTAACCTTTTTTAATTAAAGATTATTTCGGATAATCTTTTTGTTATCTAATTAAAGAATTTTATTTTTTATTTTAATTTTAAAATATATATATGTAGACAATTAAAATTTCTTTATTTCCTGTAAAATCGGAATTACAAGAAATATGGTAATTGAATACAACAATTATATTATAATAAATTTACAGGGTCCAATCTCTATGGATCCGTTGATTCAATCCGTCGTGGATTCGAGAGGCGTTTTGGGCTTGTCTCGATCCAATTGTTTTGATTTCTTCCGAGGGGCGTTTTGGGCTGGATCTCGGAATGAATTCGATGTCGAGGGCTTTTGGGCTTGATCTCGATCTATCGAACAATTTGATTTTCTTCTTCCGAGGGCTTCAGGACTTTGTCTCGGAATGGATTTGGGCTTTTGAGAGGAAGGGTCGACTTCGACAGAGGTTCGGAATCCTTCGAATATCTCTCAACTTTCTCAGCTTCTTGAGTGAGTGAGTGTGGTAACTCTGTATCTGTGACCATTTCTTGAGGGAATTTGCCCTCTATTTATAGATGGAGTGAGTGAGAACCCCTGTGGCTATGATGTTGCCACGTGTCACTCATCTAAGGAGGCAAATCATTTAATATCCAAATATATATAAATAAAATATAAATATATATTTAAAATATATAAATAATATTTAATTATATATTTAAATATATAAATAAAATTTATATATCTACAAATTGCCCCTTTTTGGGACTTGTTCCCGAGATTGAAGAATTTGTATCGGGAATAAGTTCCAAAAATCTTGGAGATATATATATCATATCAATTTTGGAGATAGATATAAAATTTGAATCAATTATTTGAGTTTATTTGAATTTAACTCAAAATAAATATGATTCGAATTCATATTTATATGAAGATAATATATATGTATATATATATACATATATAAAATATTTTTAGGTTCAAATTTGAGTTTTAGTATGATACTTCCTAGACTTTTTAAGTCTATAAAAGGATGCCTCCATCAAAATTTTTTTATTCGGAACTTGTCAAATAGTAAGTTCACCTTGATAGATTCCCTTCTCCCGGAATTCTAAGGAAAATTCTCCTTCTTTTTTTTTTTTTTCAACAAAAACCTTAATTTTTTTTTTTCCTGTTTCAAGAAAACTTATTTTCTCATTTTTTTTTTATTCCGCCTCCTTTAAAAAACAACTCTCATGGCGGTCTAAAATAGAACTTTTTTTTTTTTTTTTTTTTTTTTTTTTTTTCTCTGCCTCAGCGAAACAAAAGTTTTTTTTTTTTTTTTTTTTTTCCTTCTCTTTCACGTGAAAAACTCCTTTTTTTTTTTTTTTTTTTTTTTTTTTTTTTTTTTTTTTTTATTATTTTTTTTTTCCTTTTTTTTTTTTAATAAAAAGACTGACTTTTTTTTTTTTTTTTTTTTTTTTTTTTTTTATTATGGATATTAAGGATGCCTTGTGAACCTTACAAACATATCGTCATTCTTGATCGTCGCAATGAGTCTCGAATCAAATCTTTAAACTTAGAAGTACATGAAGCTGGATTTGGTCCATTCGCACCTACGTCCCAAGGAGTCGCAAGCTACCACCGAATCACCAATTGGTCTTTTACCGCGACTCGTAATGTTCATCCTTCATCCCCTCCTTAAATGGTAAGTTTGTTGTCATCTACTACTCATGAAGCAGATTCACAATCGCGAGAGTTTTCCCTTCCCTTTACTACTACAAATACGGAGAAGTCCTCATGGCATGTTCATTCATCCAACTTTGGTGAGGTAAGTTACACAAAAAATTACTGGGAGTGGACCGTGTACATTCTTGCAAATCATGAACGAGCCTTGAAGAATGCAGAGGTCTATGATGTTGTGTATGCGTCGTTGTTCACCTATGATCGTTGTGAGAATGTGATGCGTGTTTTTTTTTTACAACCAGTGGTGTCCTTCGACCAACTCTTTGCATACATCTATTGGTGAACTGTCGATTTCAATTTGGGACATATTCACACTTACCAGTTTACATGCCTGCGGCCTCCTTTACGACGAAGTTATTCCATCTGCGAGAGAACTGTTTGACAAACGAACCCCTCAAAGCTGTAAGTATCTTTTTTTTTTGCATTAGGGAAACTTGCAGATGGAGATCCCACCAGCATAATGCTTGAGCAATGGATTTGATTTTGGTTCAAAGGATTAAACAGGTATACAGCCCCTCCTGCCGGATCTTTGATAACGCGGAAGCGTCAATTGCCTAAAATGACTTGCAATCCGACTCCTTCAACCTTTGCCGCAAATTCCTCCTTTCCTGCAATAGAATTTGACGACTCAAATATTTCAGAGGTTATACGTGCCAGAGACGGAATTGGCGGCATTCCTTTCATGTTGGATATGTAAGTTCCTTTTTTCCGGGTAAGAATGCAGGTTACATTCGTCCGGATGTTTTCAAAGTTGCAAGTTACATGGGTTGCAACATTTATCCTTCATCATCTTCGACGGTAAGTTCATTGTTATCAACGCATTTTGTTCATCGTCGCCATCAACGTTGTTGTTCATCGTCGCCATCAACGTTGTTGTTCATCGTCGCCATCAACGTTGCTGCTCATCGTCGCCATCAACATTGTTGTCTATTGCCTCAACATTGTGGTTTACCATCGTCGTCAACAACTTTGCATCTCACCATCGTCGTCAACAACTTTGCATCTCACCATCGTCGTCAACAACTTTGCAACTTACCATCGTTGTCAACAACTTTGCCGCTTACCATCGTTGTCAACAACTTTGCCGCTTACCATCGTCGTCAACAACTTTGCAGCTTACCATCGTCGTCAACAACTTTGCAGTTCACCATCGTCGTCAACAACTTTGCAACTTACCATCGTCGTCAACAACTTTGCATCTTACTATTGTCGTCAACAACTTTGTAGCTTTGCAGCTTACCATTGTCGTCAACAACTTTGCAGCTTACCATCGTCGTCAGCAGCTTTGTAATTTACCAACGTCGTCCCCAATTTTGCAGTTTACCAACGTCGTCCACAACTTTGCAGTTTACCAACGTCGTCCACAACTTTGCAGTTTACCAACTTGGAGAATGATTTTCAACTTTCCAAATGTCTATTTGAAGGATTCATCATCAACTTTGTCAACATTGATTTAAGAAATCTTGCACCTTCGTCGCTTTGAATAAATTATAATCGTCTACTTCAACGTTAATCTTCATCAACTTTAATCAAATCATAGACTTTTCGGCGATTGGACGACTTTGTAGATAGATTAATTTCAATGCCCCTTATTGTTTATTAATCTTGTAAACATATATTGTTTAAAAGAATTGAAATCAATAAAATTTCTCTTTTTTTCACAACTTTGTCTTGGCTTTTTTTTTTACTTCTTTCTTTTTTTTTTTTCCTTTTTGGTTATGTTTTTTTTTTGTTCTTTCTTTTCCAAATTTATTTTTTTTTTTTTTTTGCTATTTTTTTTTTTAGCAGTACTTTGCTGCATTTTTTATTTTTTTATTTTTTTTATTTTAGTTACCGCAATTTTTCTTTACCCTATGTGCCCTATTTTTTTTTATTTCACCGCAATCATTTTTTTTTTGGCTATGACTGAACTTAGAATTTATCTAAGTTGCCTACGTATCCTCGCAAAAGAATCAAGTCGAACGTAGTTCATAGTTGCGTTTAAACTCATGCATCAAGGAGTAACATGCGGTTTAACTCGTGCGTCAAGGAGCATTTTTGCATCAACATATGAACTTGTAGACGTTTACACTCGTATCAAAGGAGTCTTCTTCAACTTTGTAGACAGTTTACACTCATGTCAAGGAGTCTTCTTTAACTTTGCAGACAGTTTATCCTCGTATCAAGGAGTCTTCTTTAACTTTGCAGCAGGTTTTAACTCATATCAAGGAGCCTTATTCAACTTTGTAGCCAGTTTATCCTCGTATCCAGGGAGTCTTCTTCAACTTTGCAACAGTTTACACTCGTGTCAAGGAGGCTTTTTCAACTTTGGCAGACGGTTTACACTCGTGTCAAGGAGTCTTCTTCAACTTTGTAGACAGTTTACGCTCGTATCAAGGAGCTTTGTTCAAATTTGTAGACAGTTTACGCTCGTATCAAGGAGCTTTGTTCAAATTTGTAGACAGTTTACGCTCGTATCAAGGAGCTTTGTTCGAACATGTAGACAATTTATACTCTTGTCAAGGAGTAACTTGCGGTTTAACCTCGTACGTCAAGGAGGAGCGCTAATGATTTGATTCAAGCATCGTCAACATTTGAAGTTGACTCTTCATCTTTAGATGATTCCGAGGAAACGTTGCCCCGTTTTTATTTTGTTGCTTTGTTGTTCAACATGAATTTCAAATTTTTGATTGGCGATAATACTTAGCTCCATATCTCGTCCGCGTGTAGCTAATTCTTCAAATGTTTTTGGTTGAATTCCTTTCAAAATGTATTGAAGGTTCCATTGCATTCCTTGGATGCACATCTCGATCGCAGATTTTTGACATAATTGATCTCTGCAATTCAGGTTCGGACTCCTCCATTGATTGATGTAGTCGACGACAGACTCGTCTTTCCATTGCTTGGTGTGACTTAACTCCAACATACTTACGATTTCTGGTCTTTGTAGAAGCGGTTTAGGAATTCTGTTTCAAGTTGATTCCAACTGTCGATCGATCCAGGAGCCAAGTCGGTGTACCAGTCAAATGCACTTTCTTTGAGGGATCGAACGAACTGTTTGACCAAGAGATCACCTTCTGTTCCTGCATTGCTGCATGTTTCAACAAAATGAGCAACATGTTGCTTAGGATTAACTTTACCGTCGAACTGCTGTAGTTTTTGGAGGTTGATAGCCCATAGGCATTTTCGGATTGCCAATCCTCCTTGAATATGGCTTTGAATATGCGAAGGAAGATTTTGAACTTCCATGATACTTATCCTTTATCGTTCCTTCGATGAAATTCTTTAGTTCATCAATAGGAATGAGTCCGTCTGACGAAACATGAAAGGTCTTTTCTTGTCTGACAGTTTCAGATCCGCCAACATACTTTGATTGATTTTCAGCAACTTTGATGGTTTCAAGATTACTTGATCCTTCCCTTTGCTTGAAGGCAAGGCCTCTGTTTGCTTCTTCGATGCGTCTTTGTGCGGTTTGACTGGACTCACCTTTGTTACTCAGCAATTGATTGATGATGCGATCTTGTTTTGCTGTCTGCATCGCGAGGCCTTCCACCAACTTCGTCAGGTTTGCCAATTGCTCTTCTATGGTTGATGCGTCCGCCATCATAACGGGCATGACAGAGGTGTTTGCAAAGGTATCTTCGAGATCATCATCGTCTTCTTTGATCTTCAAAAGCACAAATCCGCAGGAGGAACTCATCTTCCTACCTTACCCACCGTTATTTTTCTCCAACGACAAATTTCTTTCCAACCAGTCTTCCCCCAAGGCGATCTTTTACACAAACAAAAGATTTGAATTTGTGGGATGCATCGCCAATTGGTCTTTCGTGCGTCAAAGCAATCACCTTTCCTTTGCTTCGCGTGGTAGGACTGACATAGGTCGCAGACGTCAAAACACCAACACTTACCTCTGCAGCAACGTTGTTTGAATTAGCTTTGTTGACATCATTCTTGGACTCCATTTCGATAGTATTGACGGAAAGAGATGAACGGTAGAGATGGTCCCAAGGGGCGTGCCAAATTTGTGAACAATAAAAATTTTCTTCTCGATTATTATTATCTCCAAAATAAATAATCAAAAATATATAAATGTCACAAGATAATATATATTTTGATGTTGGGCTCGAATCTTCGTATTTCTCCGCCGATTCTTTTCGTCGTGGATCCGAGGGCATTTTGGGCTTGTCTCGATCCAATAGATTTTGATTTCTTCAAGAGGCGTTTTTAGGATCTCTAACGGAATGGTAACTTCCGAGGGCCTTTGGGCTTGATCTGGATCCATCGTATTTGATTTCTCCGATAGTCTTTGGACTTGATCTCGGATGCGCCAGAAACTATGGACGATCCTCGAAGGGAATCGTCAGAGTTTCTTTTCTTCTCTGCTACCACTGATTTTTACCTTTGATTTCCACCTTTTATTTCCACCTCTCATTTCACATCTTTTTATAGATGAAGAGAGTGACAATCAATGGTTATTAGTTTGCCATGTGTCACTCATCCAAAGACAAAAATCTTTCAATATCTTCAATATTTATTTAAATATATAATTAAATTTTCAGTATCTGCAATATATATATATATATATAAAAACACTATAATTTAATATACTATATTGTATCTATCATCTTATATATTTTGTTATATTTTAGATTACATACTATA
>JAHSUH010001971.1:0-11759 GCA_025388415.1 Cynanchum wilfordii
TTTAACAATTTAAAAAAACTTTAAAATTTTTCTTTTTATAATTTGTATTTTTCATAATTTTTTAAATATACTTATTTTAGGGAGATTAGGTATAAAATTTTATAAAGTATTTTCTCTTTAATTTATATTAATATTTTTGTATTATAAACTATTTAATAGCGATTAAACAAATATATTTCATAATGTATAATATTTTAATTTTTTTTCTCTTATATAATTAACCAAAATTTTTGTAATATTTTTTATAGATCTTTTAATTTATATATATACACACACCACCAATCGCACGATCTGAAGCATCTGTGTGTACTTCGAAGGGCATTTCAAAGTTTGGCAACTGTAGCACCGGAGCTGTCATTACCGCATCTTTGAGTTTCTGGAATGCCTCCACGCACTCCTTGCTCCATAGTCAATTCACACCCTTTTTCAAAAGGTCGGTCAAAGGGTTTGTCACACTCGCATACCCACCAATGAACCGTCGATAATAGTTGGCCAATCTAAAAAATGATCTCAACTCCGCCACTTGTTGTCGGGGCAGACCAGCTTTCGATTGCCTCCACCTTTCGATGATCCATCTTCACCGACCCATGACTAATAATATGCCCAAGGAACTTAATTTCCTTTTTACATAACTCACATTTTCCCCTCTGTACATAGAGTACATATTCCATCAATTTTGCAAACACTAATCTTAGATGCTTTACATGATCTTCTAAAGACTCACTATAAATCACAATGTCATCTAAGTACACCACCACGGATTTATCCAAATATTCGTAGAAGACATCATTCATCAACTTACAAAAAGTAGCAAGGGCATTAGTCAAACCAAATGGCATAACTAGAAATTCAAATGAATCATACCTTGTCACCACCGTGGTCTTAGGTTCATCACCATTGGTAATTTGGACTTGCCAATATCCGGACCGCAAATCCACATTGGTGAAGTACTTCCATTTTGCCAATCTGTCGAACATATCCAACTGATTTGGGATAGGATACTTGTTCTTCACCGTCAACTTATTCAAGGCTCGATAATCCACACAGAAAAGCAACGAGCCATCCGCCTTCTTTTGGAACAAGGCAGGTGCACCAAACGGGGCTTCTAAGGGTCCGATGAACTCGGCATCCAACAACTCACCCAATTGCTTCCTCAATTCCAACCGTTGGTCTCATTCTGTACTGTGCTTGCGCAGGTGGTACTGCTCCAGGTACCAACTCGATCCGATGATCAATTGCACGTCTCGGGGGCAACATCTTAGGCAACTCCTCGGGCATCAAATTAGCAAATTCGTCCAACACCTTGGACACGGACACGGGCAATGTTGAGTGAACAACGTCCGTTTCTTCCAACAGAACGGCTACAAATGTTGGCTCACCACGCTTTAACGAGAAAGAATGGAAAAGAAAAAAGAAATGAATGAATCGATAAAATGCGGGAATGAAAATTTGAATATTCCACTTGGGTAGAAGAAGACCAGATTTAGCTATAAAATAATATAAAAATTTTAAATAGATATGAAATTTGACATTCATTTATAAGATTTCTTAAATTAATTTTTTTTTCTCTTATATAATTAACCAAAATTTTTGTAATATTTTTGTAATATTGTACATTTTTATGAATATTATAAAGACTATTGAATAATTTTATGAATATTGTATTTTTAATAATTTTTATTTGTTGATTAATTAAATAGAGACACTTACCCAAAAAAAGGGAAATTTTTTTTTCCAAATTTCTATTGCAAAACTCCCAACCCTAAATCACGTTGAAGTGAAAGCTTCCGTTGTTCCACATTTTTAATACGAAAATAAATATGAATAATTAGTGAGTTTAGTCACAAACAAATTTACCTTTGGAAAACTTAGTCCCAAAATATTGTTTTTAACTTTTAAAGTCCCAAATTTTTTTATTAGAAGAAAATAAGGTCCCTTATGACGGATTCCGTCAAAAAACTTAAAAAAATTACAGTTTATATTGTTTACTTAATTAAAGAAAATGGTAAAAATATCATCAAATTAATAATAAAAAAATCCAACATAATTTTATAAACAGTACCTAAAGAACCAACCCCTCCAAGATCGTAGAACTAGGCGGCGGTAAATTGCATCTGCTGAATTTTATTTTGCCTTTTTTTGTGTGTGTATATGTATGTATATTTTAAAAAATCTAAGTTTATAAACCCAAAAAAAAGAAAATTTTAAGTTCCAAAACCTTTCTTCATTTAAGCAATTCAACTAACACTTAGTTTACATTAAAAATATTAATCAAAATGTCAATAAAAAATGCTAACTTTTTTTCCTTTCCGTAGAACATTTTTAAAATTAATTTCAACTTCATTGAATTCAAAAGAGAACGTGAAAAAAAAAAGAAAAGAAAAGGAAACCTGCAAAAATTATTAAACTAGATCGGTGCCGCGAGTGCTTTAGTAGATTTAGTACGATGGGTGCAAGAGACAACCTATAGGGAAATAGATAGAAAGCGGATTTAGTACGACATGTGCTAGAAATTTTACTAGATTATATGAATATAAACCAAATCGCTACAAATTCGTCTATCTACATACATGTTTTTAGTTTCTCTTGATCGTGAAAAAGAGTTTTCGGAAGAAAGCCCTAGAAAAGGGTTCTGCAGAAACGAAAGAGAGAGTGTGTTGTGTTTGAGAGAGAAAGATAGAGACACATGTGATGACATTTTCACCATCTTTTTTAATTAACTAAAAAATATAAACTGTTAATTTTTTAGGGTTTTTGACGGAATCCGTCAAAAGGGACGTTATTTTTTACTAATAAAAAAATGGGTAAAATATTTTATTAACACCTTTTAAATTTCGGAATCCAAGTTTAGCACATAAACTATTTTCGTCGCCCTAACGACACTCAATCTTTTAAATCGTCCAAAACTTGCACTTCCGTCCAGTTTGGTCGTTAGGTCAATAATTTTTCCGTCAAATCCCCTTTTTCACTATGTTGGGCAAGGGCATTTTTGTCCAAAAATTAAAAAATAAACCCAAATTTTTTATAAAGGGTATTTTTGTAATTTTCAATAAAAAAACCCTAAAAGCCCTAAATTTTTTTCTCTCTTCTTCTTCATCATCTCTTCTTTTTCCGGAATTTATTAAATTTATATCTTCTTCTAAAATTATTAAGACCTCTTATATATAAGGACGAACCGTTCTCTCTCTAGGAGTAGAACTCTCTCTCATCTCTCTAAGCGATATCTTGCTAGTTTATCTAGTTTTTCTGCTGGTTCATTCAGTTTCTTTCTATCCTTCTTGTTCCACTCTTTATTGTTATTTGATTTCACTACTACTGAACCCCACATATTTATTACATATGGACACTATTCCGGATTTGTCATTCAATGAATCTTGCATTGATGAGAGTATTGATAACACACTGATTGGTAAACTTTTGTCGAATAAGGTGGTGAACTAGACTGCAATCATCTCCATTATCTCGTCTGCATGGAATCCGGGACAAAACATCCAAATCAAACCGCTAGACAAGAACATGGTTTCGTGCACATTCAAGAATAAAGAGGATATGCAGAAATATGAGAATAATGGTCCCTGGACAGTGAAAGACGCTATTCTCAACCTGAAGAAATGGAAAGCTGATCATACTTTGGAGGAAATAGACTTTTCTGAATGCAACTTTTGGATACAAATCCATAACCTGCCCCTTAATTGGATGAATAGTGAAAATGCAGAAAAAATTGGGAACTTTATAGGCAGCTTTATACAGAGTGATGCAGGGAATAAAGCTTCTTATCCTAGAAAGTTTCTCGGAATCCAAGTAAGTGTTAACATTGAGAGCAACTTGAAGACATGGTGTTTTATCACCGGGGAGAATGGGAGTAGACTCTGGATTGCTTTTAAGTATGAAAGGCTCACGGATTTCTGTTATAATTGTGGAAGAATAGACCATGTAGCACAAGCCTATTCAGTGGATAAGCATAACAACATGCAATCGGACTCAGAGCAACAACTTTACGGCCCTTGGCTGAGGGCAAACCAGCAAAAATTTGCACAAGAAGATAAGGAAGATAATCCCAAAACCACCGATGTTCCAAAACCACCTTCCGAAAACCAGAGAGAAAGAGTTGATGTTGACCAAACTACATACAGTATGGACTAGTTGACTTGGAAACTCCCCAAGTATGAACTTTATGCCCCTGCACACAGTACTGTCACATCAAGATCTCCCCTCCAAAATATTTCAAACATTAGCCTTTCCCGCCTCAACACACCCAATCCCTCTAACCCAAAGTTGGTTCCAAACCACATCACAACCCAAGCAGGTTAGTAATGGGCCTCTACCCACTCTACCACTTGAAAACACCTCCTCTCCTCAGCCCAAAACATATATGTCAACCCAACACTTTTTTTTTGGCCCATCCCACAAAAAGCAACCCCTTACACCTGCCTATTAAAAATTCACAACTCCGTTCCGGCCCAAGTCCTAGTACTTTTAATGACAGGAAAAGAGGCATGGAAGCAACCCAGTGTAACAGTAAAAGAAGCATAATTCGGATCCTAGATAAGCCATTTTTCACTGCTTTCTCTTAGTTACAATTGCAGCACGATGTCGGTGAACCAGCACCTGCAATCCAAGAAACTAACCATGTTACTACTAAATCAATTGCGAGAGGAGAGAATCATCATTACTCATGATAGACGATTTTTGCATGTTAAAAGACGGGCAAGAGCAAGGGGTCGGATGATAATCACCGAAGTTACGGAAGATGAACCAAGGAATGATATAACAAACATGAATGTTTCTACTGAAGCGGAGGAGGTGCGCTATAGCAGGCCCCCAAATTCTCAATGATTGGATTAGTGTGGAATTGTCGGGGTATTGGTCAAACCCCGACAATCAGGAGTTTGAGAGGTTACATTAACTCTAATAGACCATGTTTTGTGTTTCTGTCTGAAGTTATATGTAGTTGTGATGTTAAGGTTGGTAATGTTGTTAAAATGCTTGGTTTTAAGCATTCTGAGTTTGTTCCTGTTGTGGGAAAGGTAGGAGGTTTGTTGTTGATGTGGAAAGATGATGTTAATATCAAACTTATTGTCTCTTCTTTGTCTTTTATTAACTGTTTAGTTTTTAACAAACATAACAATGTGTACTGGCAACCGACTTGTATTTATGGTCCTCCTGTGCCATCTCAACGACAGCAATTCTGGGATAATCTTGACTGTATTGGGAAATCACACAATGGACCTTGGATGGCTATAGGTGATTTTAATTCAGTATTGTCAAGTTCGATAAATTGGGGGGGGAAGAAAGTGGCTTCTTCGAGTCATGGAGGTTGAGGGGAGTTATGGATGATCATGGGCTTATTGACCTTGGTTTTGAGGGTCATGCCTATACATGGAGTAACAAGAGAGGGGGTCTTGCCAACATTCAAGAGAGATTGGACAGGGGCATTGCAAATGAAGAGTGGAGGCTTCTTTTTCCTGAGGCAAAAATTGCACATCTGGTGGCATTAAATTCCGATCATAAACCTCTACTATTGCATACCAATCCCTCAGTAGCGGATCTACCCGGGCCTTTTAAGTTTGAGACTATGTGGATTGGACATCTAGATACAGCTTACATTATTGAGGAAGCTTGGAATAGATACTACCTTTTCCTATCTAGATTGAAGACAACCAAGAAGGCTTTGAAGGAGTGGAATAAGAATGTTTATGGAAATGTACAAGGTTGGTATCAAGAACATTAGAAAGTCTATTGAGGAGTTACAAGCTCAAGTTCAAGACCAAAGTACTATCGGAACAGGACAGGACCTGCATTTTGAGTTGGATGAACTACTTAAGAGGGAAGAAGTGTTGTGGAGTGATAAAGCTAAAGTTAGGTGGATTCAAGAAGGGGATGCCAACACAAGATACTTTCACCTTTCTACCTTGATCCATAGAAGGTATAACTCGATTAATTCCATTCTCTCCCCTACTAATGTGTGGTTGTGCACTAGGCAGGAAATCGGCATGGCATTCCAAGGCTATTATACAAATTTGTTCACTTCAGTTGAACCTCAATTTCCAGAGGACTTTCGGAATCTTATCCACCCCGTGATAAGACAAGAGGATAATGAGAAATTGAAGGCAATCCCGTTGGAAGAGGAAATTCGGAAGGTTGTTTTCTATATGGGCAGCAACAAGAGCTCGGGGCCGGATGGAATAACAGTTAATTTCTACAAAGCATATTGGGGGATCATCAAGGATGCTTTGTGGTGGGGGAAATCCAATTTGCTTTTCACACCAGAACTATTAAGGAAGCCTATAATCATACCTTCATATCTGTCATCCCCAAGACCGACAATGCTGCAAAGGTAGACCAATTCCGCCCTATTGCTCTATGCAATGTGTTCTTTAAGATCATTACTAAAATCATTGCAAATAGGCTTAGGAAACACCTGGAGAATCCGATTCATCCATGTCAATCAGCTTTTATCCCTCATAGGGTCATCACAGACAACATCATTATTAATCATGAGGTGATGCATTACCTCAAGGGGAGAAGAGGACATAAAGGTTATATTCAAATAGATATTTTTATTTTCTTCCATAAATAGAAGGAACATAAGAGATCAGGTTCATCCATTTATATTATTTAACTTTTTGATTATCTAAGTTTTATATAATATGTAATATTTTTTTTTATTAATTTCATTTTTTTATTTTTTATTTCTATTATTTTCATCTTCGACATTACACATAATAAACTTTTCTCCTTCCTTTTTATTTTGATTATATGTTATTTTTCTTTAAAAATTTGAGTACAATTTCTTTCAATTGCTAAAATTATATTAATCCTATAGTTAATAAATTATTTAGATTAAGTGATGAATTGGATATGATGTATAATTAAAACAAAAAAATAATTTAAATATGATTTTTAATTGAAATATCAACCTTTTTTATTTTTAATATAAGGGTAAACTACCGAGATGACACCCGAACTTTTCAAAATTCTCCGTTTTGCACCCGAGATACTTTTGTCAATAAAATGACACCTCAACAATTAAAACTCAACTTTTTTGCCTTTTTTCCGTCACTATTAAAATTCCGTCCAACTTTTAGGGTTATTTTCGTCTTTTTATAGAAATATTTCTTTAAATTTTTTAAATTAATTTTAAAAAATCTGAAATTTTTTTGCGGAATTGAACCAGCAAAAGCAAGCTTTGCGGGCCACTTACCACTAGACCATAATAATTTATATTAATTTTTTGTAAAATAAAATATTTATAGTATATATAAGTCAACCCCAACCCACCACTCCGAAAACCTTCTTCCTCATTTTACCCCAAATCTTTCTTCAATTTCTCTCTCTATCTCTGCAAATTCTTCATCAAATTAGGAAACCTAAACCCTCTTACCAGTAGAGCACCTTCGAGTTTCGGACTAGTGGTATCGCCTAGTCCATCCTACTTTCGGTGGTCTTTCCGATCAATTTTTGGAAGCCCTCATCTCTCTTATGATGGGGGCTCACATATGCAATATATAAATTTGTTTTCTATTGTTCTCTGCATAAAACAACACAAGATTTTGAAAGACTACAGAATCGGTAAACCCTATTTTGTAATGATTGGCCTGAAGGGAGAATAAGAAAACTCAAATCTGGACGTTTTGAAAGTTTGAGTGTCGCTAGGGCGACAAAAAATGTTTAAGTGTTAAACTTTGATTCTGAAATTTAAAAGATGTTAATAAAATATTTTACCCTAGAATTTAAGTCAAAACTTCCTCTTTGAACCAACTAGACTAAAACGTAATTATTGTGAATGTGAATTTGGTTTAAAAATTCAAATCTTAATTTTCACTTTGGATATAAGGTTGCTGTCAATATTTTTTTTTTTTTGTTTAGCTGACATTTAGGGTACACAGTTGGGTCCCTTTTCTAACAGTATCCGTCAAAAAAAAACTGAATCGTATGAGTTATTTATAAATCCTCAAGCAGGCACAAAATTTGAAGCTGAAAACCTATGTTCAGCTTATTATATCAGACTACCTGCAATCAAATGCACTAAACTACACTTTAATCATACTTCTTTACCACTAAACTCTGTTTCTTAAGTACGCTTTTGAATTACTTAGCACTTTATTTTCAACTTTATATACATGTGTTCAAAAAAACAAAACAATACCAAAAAAAAAAAGAAAAAAAAGATTGTGCACTGTAGTTTAATCACTAGAGCAGCAGCCATTGAATGTCTTCGAGAAGACAGCTTTTGTACTGATGGTTATATCAGTGAATTCCATGAGTAACAGCAGGTAATGATTGAACAGCAGCTAGAGGGTTTACTTGATAAGAAAAAACAAGTTGCCATGCATCCTCTAAAGCCTTCTTTAAGGATTGAGCTTGTTTCCTAACAAATCTGTAACAGTAGAAAAAAAAAAAAAAAAAAAAAAAAAAACACTTAGCAAATAAATTGCGGTGGAAGAAAAATATTGAAATAGAAAGGATGATTTACCTATTTATTTTCGGTCAAAGATCGCTTACCTCTTTAAAGTAGCTTCACTCCTCCTATAAACAAAGCAGGCAAACAAAAACACAAATCCAAAGAAAACTTTCCCATTTGATATACTTAATCTATGATTTTTAAACTTCAGAGTGAAATGCCGGAACCACCAGGAGGATAAGCCATGCAGACGAGAATTCTCACCATTGCGCTGGAGCCTAGATTCCATATCCTGTGAAGATTTGATGTCCGGTTTCTGTTCTTCAGCAGAAGTGGAATCTGATGGTGAGTCTTGAGTTGAGGTAGTGGTCTTAGAAGCATTCATAGAGTGTAATTGTTCCAGAAATTCCTAATAAGATAAATCAATAATTACATTGCACAAAGCTCAAGGAAAAGAGTTGATATATGATACAGATGTACTTCCCACCACAGTACAGATAATAGATTATATGAGATGAAAATGCAGGTTAAAAAAGGATCAGTAAAGTTATCTGAGGATTTCTCTTTGAGAGAGTAAAACATATCATATACAAAATCCATCAATTTTTTGCTCAAGAACTATTTTATTAAAAGCACCATACATAGAGAAATTGATCAGCAAAAAGAAAAAGACAAAAAACAAAAAAAAAGACAAAGATGTACTTCCCACCACAGTACAGATAATAGATTATATGAGATGAAAATGCAGGTTAAAAAAGGATCAGTAAAGTTATCTGAGGATTTCACTTTGAGAGAGTAAAACATATCATATACAAAATCCATCAAATTTTTGCTCAAGAACTATTTTATTAAAAGCACCATACATAGAGAAATTGATCAGCAAAAAGAAAAAGACAAAAAACAAAAAAAAAGACAAAGATTACTCTGAAAATTTTGCCTCATGCTAATCTCAATTTTCTACAACCTCAATAACAGGAGAACAAATCATGACTAACTCTCAGAGGACTGATCATTTCACAATACTAGAAAGGAGCATGAATAAACAAGAAGGAAAAGGCACCACTGGCAGTTGTTTACGCCCCACCAGAAATCAGCTATAATTGTCTAGCTTTAACAATCAAATCATGTTTCTAACATTTTCTTTCCTTTTTTTTCCCCCTTTATTTGAAATGGAACTACTTATCAAACGATTTAATATCAAATAATATGAGAAGCTGCCCTCTAAAACCAACAAATAATCTTTTTCTTCTTTTTTTTCTTTTTGTAGGTACTAACATATAAACCAATTATGATAAACTAACCAAATTGGAAACTAGTTCCCAGAGAACTCCAGAAATGGAAAAGGATAAAAATTACATAACTGATTTCAGGAACATTACGACAAAAAATGAGCAATGCATTCCCCTTACCTGCCGCTTCCCCTCAGGTATGTCAGCATTCTGAACCCACGAGACAGCAAGATCAATTTCTCTCCTAAATGTCGCAAGATATCTCATGACATAGAACTGAAAAATTTCCAAATACTCCTCCACATCTGAGAAGTACAATTTGGTCAATCTCCTTTATTATCAAATACACCTATATGCGAAACATTGAATCAGGGTAAAGTTTATGGACATACCAATTTTTTTTGGTTTTTTCTTGTCAGGTAAACCCTCAGCTGCTGTTCAATCATTACCTGCTGTTATAAATATCTCGAAGTGTCAATGGCTGCTGCTCTGAGTGATTAAACTCATTTTAATCTTTTTTCTTTTTGGTGTGTTACGAACTTGCTCTTTGCAAAGTTGAAATAAGTGCTAAGCTATTCAAAAGCACCTTAAAACAGAGTTTAGTATGATTAAAGTATGATTTGTGCATTTGATACGGAAGTAATCTGACTATAATAAGCGAACATGGAATTTTCGGCTTCAAACCCTGACACCGCTTGGATTGCAAATACTCATACGTTCTTTTTTTGACGAATTCTCATCAAGGGACAGCTTCTTCTGCCTAAAATATAAGCTAAGCAAAAAAAAAATATTGACGGCAACGCCATATCCCAAGTGAAGGTAAGATTTGAATTTTAAACCAAATTCGATACAATAGTCGTTTAATTTAATTGAATCAAAGTTTGACCCAAGTCTGGGAGTAAAAATATTTTATTAACATCTTTTAGGCGAATCAAGTTGTTTGCGCCAAACACGTAAGCTGACTACTCAACCAGGCGTGTTTTCTTATTCCCTTCCAGACAATCAGACAAAATAGATTTACTGATTCTGTAGTCGCTTTCAAGGCTCTTTGTGCTGTTTATGCAGAGAACAATAGAAAACAAATTTATATATTGCATATGTGAAGCCCCCATCATAGAATGAGAACTCAAATCAAGAATAGAATAGACAGGCTAGATACCACTAGTCTGAAGGGAGCTCATCTACTGGTAAGGTTTTAGATTTCCTATTTGATGAAGGAACTAGAGGCAGAGAGAGAGGTTGAAGAAGACTGAAGTAAGGAAGAATTTCGGAGGCTGAAGATTGACTTATATATATATAAATATTTTTATTTTACAAAAATTGATGTAAATTATTATGGTCTAGTGTTAAGTGTTATGCAAACAGAACTGCTTTTTTGCTATTCAACAAAAAAAAAAATTTCAAGATTTTTAAAATTAATTTAAAAAATTGAAGAAATGTTCCAAAAAAGACGAAATAAGAGCTAAAGCATGGACGGAGGCTAGTGACGGAAAAGGAAACGAAAAGTTGAGGTTTTGTTGGTGTGTCATTTTATTGACAAAAAGTATCTCGAGTGCAAAACAGAGAATTTGAGAATTCGGGTGTCATCTCGTGATTTACCCATATTAAAAAAATAAAAGGTTGATATTCAATTAAAAATCATATTTAAATTATTTTGTTTTTATTATACATCATAAATGTATCTAAATAATTTATTAACTATAGGATTAATATAATTTTAGCAATTGAAATTCGATACTCAAATTACAAAAGAAAAGCCCAATAATCAAAATAAAGGAAGGAAGAAAGTTTATTATGTGTATTGTCGAGAATACGAAAATAATAGAAATAAAAATAAAAAATGAAATTAATAAAAAAATATTACATATTATATAAGGCTTAGATATCAAGTTAAAATATAAATGGATGAACTGATGTTCCTTCTATTGTGGAGAAATATATCTAGCTAATATAACCTTTTATGTCCTCTTCTCCCGCCGAGGTAATGCATCACCTCATGTTATGTGATATTTGTCTGTAATGACTTTATGAGGATAAAGCTGATTGACATGGATAGTCAGGCGTCTCAGGTGTTTTCCTAAATATTGCAATGATTTTGTAATGATGTAAAGGGCACATTACATAGA
>JAHSUH010001972.1:0-15724 GCA_025388415.1 Cynanchum wilfordii
TTCATTCCAGATAGTGAGATGATGCTCTGAACCAATTAGAAGAAAAATAGAGATTTTCCAATGAGAGGCATCGAACAAGTCACAAAGACAAAATAGTAGTTTTGATCAAGAGTAATAATATCCCTATCTATTCTACTGAAGTTGCTCCTATTTGCTAGACTCAGTGTTCATCAAAAAAGCATTAAGTGTACTTGACTTGAACCTAAGATATAATTCATGTAAGAAAATGATAAGAAAGAATTGTCCAGTGTCATTGTTTCCCATTCTTCTTGACAATAGGTACAAGTCTTTTATCTATATATCTAAGAACTAAGAATAGATACATCCACAATATTCACATTAAAGGTAAAATAAATAATAAGGAAAAGATCCAGAAACTTCAAGGCTTAGCCTTCAAACTTCATATAGGTATAATAAACAAACTTACATATTCTTTTTTAGCTTCATATACTACTTCTAGGCAGCATAAATTGTCAGAATAATTAAGAAACTCAGTTAAGAAAAGCTTATATCAATCAAAGTCATTAAAAAGAGCAAGGTAGCAGACCTTCAGTGTGTTATCTAATGAACCATAGAGTAAATGGTTATTCCAACACAAGAGAGCAGTCAAAAAATTGGTATGTCAATTAGTGGTTTCCAGACAATGCAGAGGATGAATTGATGACCCTTTCTGTGCACTGTTTGAGAAAGAAGGAATCCAGTAACTCAATACCATCAAGAATTTCCTAAAATAGAAGAAATACAAGACAATGACTCTTATATCAGTTTACAGAATCACATTAAGCTATTGTAAGACAACATGACAAAAGTGTAAATCATTGATTAATAAATATATAAATCAGAACAAAAAAGGTGTACCTGCACAAAAGTTAAGATTTTTGAAGTATCAATGTGATCAATGTGGCTGATTCCAGAGTGAGTAAACATGAATAAATGGAACAGACGGAAATTAAATCATTAATTTAAAATTTATTAAAAAATCAAAATATCAGAAATTTGAATACCACTGTTGAACACCCATGTGGGTAATGCCCCTAAGTCCTCTGCAAGCTGTGCAAAAAGACAATGAATGAAACATGAAATTAGAAGAGGGCCTAAAAAGTTGTCCAAATCTTAAGGATGCAAGCAAAATAATCCTCTAACATATCTGGAGACACTCAAAGAGAGACCAAGTCCATCATCAGTCCAGTACTGCCAGACATCATTAAAATGCCCAGGTCTATCTTCTCATGGCCCAACACTCACTTTCCAATTAAAAGCATTTCTCAACCATCCACCTTCAACATAAGAACCACCTATGTAATAGGACAGTGACCATTTAATAAGACACTGGTAACATGGACCCCTAGGCCAGTATTGATTTGACTAACAAAGAGAATCAGAAGATATATATCTTCATAAATATATCTTCAGAAAATATTTCCCAGCAATTTCAGAAAAGCAAGAATTAGAGGACTCTTTGACCAAGAAAAGCAAGAATTAGAGGGAAAAAAGAAAAAAAAAACACCCCATACACCAACAACCACCGAAAGAAAAAAAAAAAAAGAAAAAAAAAGAAAAAGAAGTATATATTCAATATGATGAAAAGAATCAGAAGAATATTTCAGTTTACAAGTCCAAAATTTGGTCATAGCAGCAAGAGAAATCTACTTTACCTCCTGTCATGGGTATTCACAAATAAAGGGCATAACTTTCCTTTCTCTGTCGCTTAAAGGAACCTCGTATACACAAACCGACCATTGGATTATTACACCTCACTCTAGTAGAATTAATCAGGGGAGTCATTGTAGCAACTCAAAGAACAAATGCAAAGCACTAAAAACATAAATTATCAACACGGTTTATGAGAAGGAGAATTATAAATAAATTAATCAATTACTAATAGATAATTTCCAATCTTCAAATCACTTACTGTCAACCTTCAAAAATATGTCTTTCCAGCCTACATGAATTAAATTCAACATTGTCCAGTCCATTTCCCATTCCAACACCAGTGGCTTTGGTAAATGCTTCCTTCAGATACCAATATCTGCAGAAAAGAGATATCATAAAAAACGTTGGTAATTTAAAAAACAGTTCATATAACTCTTCCTTCACACATGAACACATAAGCACAATAAACATTCGAGAAAATGAGGAAAACCTCAAAAATGTACTAAGCCTCTAAAGCCTCAACATTTTCAGGCTCATTATACGCATCATCAAGAAAGCAAAGCCAAAGAGAAACATCAAGCATTACTAAAAACCCAACTAGGAAAAATCAAAATCAACAAAATAAAACAGTTCCAAGATGAAAAGTTAGCACCTTGTAAGGATCAATTGATGACCCTTTCTGTGCTCTGTTCGAGAAGAAGGAATCCAGAAAAAGAGGAGAAGAGAAGCACTGCACATAAAATAGAAAGAGAAGGGAATCCAAAGGACCCTTTTTTATATTTTTCTGAAAATGCTACCTGCAGTAAAAATCTAAATTTATTGTACCATAAAGCTTATGGCCTATGCCTATGCCTAAGCCTACATCTATGTCTACGCCTCACCTATACCTAGCTAGGCTTACAACTATATCTACACTACAGCTACACCTACACTTATACTATATTCACTTCACTCAAAATTCAAAAAGGAGGGTTAGTTGAGAGAAAAATACCTTAATCAATCAGCTCTGCTCTATTTTTCCTTTCCTTCACAAATTTCCTTCACCTAGTTTTTGATGATCAACTAGCACCTTCGAAAAAAGAAAAAGGAAAATTGTCCATGTTAATGCGTAATATAATAATGGGAGATTCTTTTCTTTTTCTTTTAATTGAAATTCAACAACTAGTAGATTTGGAAATATATACCAAAGAACCTTACCCTCGATCAGAACAGACAGCACATTCGAACAGAAAAGGAAATTAATTACAACCACCTTATTATATATTGATGATGTTGCAAATATAAGCATCCAAAAAAAAAGGTCCAATTATCTAATCATGGCATTCTTGATCCGCTAATAATCATCATATTGTCTTCTGATGTACAAGTAGCAAGTAATTGTTCTTTTGTGAGAAAATGGAAAAATTTGTCCTAACACAAAGAAAGAAAGGAAGGAAATATGCAATGGAGAATTATTTTTAATATATCGAGAACACATATGAATAGCCAAAAGGGATGAAAGATGATAATGATTAGTATACGGTACTTACCAGATGTTAAGGAGACACTTCTGGTAATTGCTGAAAAAGCTTCAGTGTAGAAAAATGTTCATCTCCTTCTTCGATCCCTTTCTTTGTTTTGGCAAGAAACTGTTGAGAATAAGCCTATGCCTAATATTACACCTACACCTACACCTAATATGATTATAAAACTAAACAATAACAAAATCATAAAACAAGTTAGAAACTACAAGTCTTCTAGAAACCTAAAGCATATAGGAAATAAAATCAGAATAATACTTGATAAATAAATTCTAATCTAGTAATTACTCAAATAATAATGACTGTCTAATGTCATCCTGCATCACCCTAACTAAGTAATAATAGAATAACAATAATAGTGAGGCATATACATCCACATATATTCAGCTTGTTTAGAGTTTTCCTAAGTGCTTTTGAAGTCAATTAACTCCATTTTCTTTTTAATCCAGTAACTTTTCCTCCAGGTATTTCTTGGAAAAGCTGTAAAGTAATATGATGACATTGTCCGCATGCAACCATTAGCTGCGCCTAAATTCATCTAGAAAAGTTTAAAGATTGCATAACTTGATAGTTAGCTCATCCATCAATCTTCAACACTTAACTTATTCAATGAGTTCTGCAATAATTTGCATATCCTTGGAGCCTTTATAGCTAAAGACTCTTGTTGGCCTAGAGTTTAAGTTTGGTCAAAGGTAATCAAAGTCAACAATAGTTAACACCTCATGAGTCCAACTACACATTCTTACTATATAATATTCAATAGGATCCACTAATACAACATCAAATTTTCAAAAAAAAAAGTAAACATTCTTATAAAAAATGATTTTAATTTCAATCTAATATAAGTAAAATACTTGCTTTAAGTGTTTGTCAAAATAGACCAACATAAAGGTTAAAAACGACCAAAAAGACTTCATCCGTCATTTTCAAACTTTATAATCAGCTCTTTCCTTCCCTTTCATACATGTATTTTATTTTATTTGTTTAAATTGCTTCAGAGAGTGAACACCATAAAATTGTTGAGCCCACAGAAAATTAAAGCAATAGAACAATAATACCTTGACCGCCATTGGTCAACATTAACTTTGAGATTAGATTTTAATAAAGGTGGCCTCAACCACATGAGCTCTTGATGCAGCTACAGGTCTAGCAACATCTAGCTATTGAGGATTAGAAAGAAAAGAAAAAAGGAAAACGACTTATGATACTTTTAGAACCTACTGAAGTTACAAATTTAATATGAAATTGAGTAGACTTGGACACAATTAATTTAGATAAATTTCAAATTTTGGTGGAGCTTGAATGTGGGTTAAAATTTTTAGTAGTGAAGTTTCATTGTTGCATACTCATTTTTACTACAAGAGGTCAACCCCTTAATTTGATAAAAACTCATCCTTGCATGATATAATTCTCTGATCGTTACTAATTAGCATTTTAGTTTCATCAAATGAAGAGTGGAAAATAAATCAAACCTGTTTCTCGAGGAAATCTAGGGCATCTTGTTGTGTATATACATGTGCTTTTACACATTCCTGAGATGGATGAGACAGGAAGAGCATAATCAAACCTCTAGAAGACTTGTACCAATAAGCAATAAGATGCATACATAGACACTGAATTCTAAGATGAAAAATGCTAAGTTAAAAGGTAAGAAGCAGAGGATATGCATGTAACACAAAATATGACATTCTAATTTATACTTTAAAGAGATGGAGCTGAAGGACAGAAGATTTCTTATGGCAGAAGTAGAAATTTGTTAAACAAAAGAATATCATTACACCAATACAATTGATCGTGACTCAGAGAAAGCATAGGGAATGTCAAAGATATCAGGTATCCAAATGTGAAGGACCAAAAATCTGTATCATGTGTTAAATTCCATACAAAATTTGTATTTCCTTATGATAACAAGCAAGCCAAAATGGTTACTAGGTAAGCATCCTTATTTTTTTAACAACCTTAATCATTAACTGTCTGCAAATACAATTTCAATTCTGAAATGACATAGCTATTTGCATAATTTACATCTAACAACTCAAAACCTTGGAGATTATTTTCAGTAAATAATTTCATGCTCGCATTTTATCCAAATTGATTTCACAGAGTACATGAATATCTGAAAAGTTAGACATGGGTTTCTAGTGATGCAAAAGGAAGAAAAGGAAATCAATATCTTCAGCCTAGGGTGAAAAAGCATTTCAAAACCATAATGTATATAACTCACAAGTGACAAAAATAACATTCTAAATTGGCAAACAAAAATTTTAGGAACTTCTATTATGTAAGACATACAAATTAATATTAACTTTTGCATATAGACCCTATTTAGTAGGGAGCTAGCTACCAAATTGGCAAACCAAAATTTTCACAAAGCCTAATGTAATACTTTGTCCCACATCTGATATCTATATGAATCTGTCATGAAATATAAGAATGAGTTTAGGTACTTATTGTTAACCAGAGATCCCTTTTACAGTTCTAATAGGTTATGAACAATGTAAAGCAAAGATCAACATCATACACCATTTAGATACCATGTTGATATAAATATGATGTAGATAGTAATTGTGACATGCATACAATCAGCATGACATAAATTATTAACTGATGCAATACCACATATACAAATTTTCACTTCAATAACTTTTTTTTTTTTTCTTCAAAGTGTCAAAAAATGCAAATAATAGTGAAAAGTGGAGAATAACAAAAAGTTACAAGCAGGGTAAAGCTACCATTTATCTGGACAAGCAACTTATGAGGAAGAGTCAGGTCATCCCAGACATAGCTAACAATGCATCCAGATCCCAAAGTATCCGGCTCCAATGAACCCTGGAAATTGTCGAGCAATGAATAAAGAACTATTTAGTTGTTGGCATTAAAAGAATTCATTGATAAAATGAAAGATGAGCACTCAACCTTCTGATAGTAAGTTATCGGAGCATCTGGCAAGCAATTCTCAATTCGATAAGGTAGGTCAATATTAGGTGGCTTGTAAAAATGCAGGACAAGAGCAGAATCTTCTTCAACTACATGAACAGCAGCAAATTCACATAACTTTGGATCTTGTGATGTTTTGGAATCTGATTTTCCAGTATGTTCTAGTCTCCTGAATTTTAGGAAAAATTGTCCAAGAGAAGCAACACATACAGGTCCTGACCAACCAAAGTTGAAGTCTTTTGGTCGAAACTGAACATACAGATGGGGATCATCTACAGAGTTTATATGTTTTCTGACAAGCTTCTCAAAGATAGTCATTTCTCTCTTCTTTCTTGTAAGTTTCTGTAGCTTCAATGCTGTTCTCTGTTTGCTGCTGAGGGTGACTATCCTTTCCATGTCATCCTGCACTCACACCCCCAAACAACCCCACCAAAAGCCAACAGTAAAAATGTCAATTCTATTAGATGTATTTAAAATTAAAAGAGGCATGCAGATGCAAAAGAATAATGGCAAACCTCGAGATAACATTGACGAATGTTTATGACTTCCCCTGATTGGTTCAGGATAACATGTCGAGGATTCACATATACTATATTTGAAGGGTCTGATTTATTAGAAGCTGGTTTCAAAGAAACACCTAACTTGATAATTTTTGTAGCTCCAGGCTTTTCTTCCACTTCAAGGTCTATCTCTGTGAGGCCTGACAAAGCATCCAAGTCCAACAGCGCTTCAGATGCTTTCTCCTCCACCAATTTAACACAGACCTTGTGGCGTCTGGAATAGGAAGAAAGATTGATAAGACAAACCATTAATGCAATTACGTAACCACTACATTCATAATCTCTTAAGTTATACAGATTTGGCATGGAGGTATGCAACATGTAAATAGACAAGCATCTGATTTAATTGATCCCCAAAAATTTTGAACACATACAGTTAGGAAATTGTTTGGATCATTAATGCAAATTTGAGTAGTTAAAAAATCTAAACATCAACAGTAAGTTTAGAATAGGAAGATCTCCAATATAAAAGGAAAACATGTTATCATGCTTGAGAAAATGTCCAATAAGAGATAACTTGTGAATAACCATAAAGCTTAGGGCTACAACCAGTACATCTCAGCTTAGCCATGGTTTCGACAACTTTGATGGTGGTTTTTCCATTATGATCCTCAGACCTGCTTTGCATTTCCATTTTTTCTTTCATTTTCTTTTTTCTCTTATCTCCTGTAATCTTTCTGTACATACCTACATGCTGCACCCATCTACATCTCCTTGTATGTTCATATAGGTCCTCAAAATCTAGGGGCTAAGTTCATGTAATAGTGATTACAAAAACGGACACTATTTTTTATGTAGCTAAGCACTAAATTACATGGACACACAAAAGGGGGAAAAAAAGGAATTGACAAGAATTACGTTGGAATATGGAGAGAAACTTACTTCATGAACCATGACCGTGTTGACTTAGGGGGCAAATAGACACCCAACTCCGGAGGAATTCTTGAACCAAGCTTTTCAGCTTCATCTCTGCTATTGTCAATATAATTTATCAGAGGTGCCATAAAATGAAATAAGGCATATAGGAGAGTGAAGAATTTCATGACAACCTAGACAGAGGTTTAAGATTGCCTCCAAAGCAAAACATAGATGAACTTGTATCATTATGTAATGCATAAGAAGTGAAAATGCGAGCCTGCAAACAAAGTCAAAAATATAAGAATTTCCAATGATGGTTGATGCCACCAAAAATAAAAGGAAAAAACTACCTCCAGTGTGCCTCTGTGTCCCCGAGATAATCTTAAGAAAGCAAAATATTTTCCACCACCAAAATCCAATTCAATGTCCAAATGATGAGCATTACTTTTTTGCTTTTGCAATTTTTTTAACCCATTCACTGCTGTTGATTGGTTTGCAGCTTGAATCAAATGCAGTTAGTGTGACCATAAAAAATATAGTTGCTGGGTTGGCATATAAATTAACAGCTGCTCCACACGGAATAGTAGCTTGACTGCATATGTTATCAAATTCCAGGTTGACCTGTGGATCTGTACCAGATCTTAAGTCCACTATAACAAAATACACATAAACACTAAAGATATATGAGGTCAATACCTGCATCAGTTAAATTCACGTGAATCTCTGTCTGCAATAAATTAGAGACACAAACAGTAGGAAGTAGAAAAATTTCCTTCTGTTCTTGCAAGGCAATGGGTGGATTCTTATTCAAAGAAGCATATCCAAAGTTATCAGGATGAATGACGGGTACATCTTTTGCAGCACTTTGAATCAAAAAATATATGTTACCAATGCGCCCACCTTCCAATTTCAGAGCACAATGAGCAGTGCCAAAAGCACATTTCCATGATTCAACAGAGAATGTGGTCCGAACTTGGTAAGCCAATTTCTCAAACAGACTGGATAAACGCACAGGCTTCCCACCTTTAAGATCATCCGACCATTCCACAGATGAAATCTTGAAAATTTTGCAGTTTATCTGCAATTCTTGGTCTAAAAGAAAATAAAAAATTTCCTGCAGGTGAAATTAAAACACTGTGAATTTCTGCAATCTTTGTTCAGATAATAGGAATCCACATATGATTTTTATTGCATAAGTACTAAGGGAGACAGGATTAAGTAACAAACAACAGGAAAGCTAGGAGCGATTACAGGTTGGATGTCTAATTTTTCAGGCGGTAATGACAGTATCTTGTACCTGAACCGTAAACAGACTAAATATCAAAATTTTTATTTGGGAAAATGGCCTATACCTTTTTTATATGTTTTGAGTATCTTAAATAGGACAAATTTGGTAACAAATAAAAAGGATAGGGATAGTGTTGGAAGGAAAAAATCATTAACAGTGAAAACAAGAATGATCCCAAACTTATTAGACTAGATAAAGCCATTTCCCTTTTTATTTTCACCAACTTCAGTTACTTACTTTACCACAGATACATTTAAAATTCAATAGAAGATAATAATAAATATAAATATTCAAAATTCAGCTCATCGGAAACTTAATTGCTTCAAATTCAGTAACCTGGCTAAGGACACTGCATATCTAATTAATATCATCTCTTACCTTCCCGCTTTAGACTTTAGTTATGTAGCATAAAGAATCCTGTCCATATTAACATAAGTGGAAAAAGGAGTATTAACAGAGACTACATAAAGTAATGATGATTACAAGTTATAAAATTTAGAATTCATAGCAGAACAAGTATAATACACCACAAATAACAAGGAAAGATTGCCTTTAGTAATCAAGCTCTATATAGAAGCAGTCATCATGAGAAGCTATTTAATTTTGATGAGAGTGTATTTTGACCTTTCATTTTTGTGAACTAGTAAAGAACACAAGTCTTACCTACACTTAAAGATATCAATGCCTTTTTCGATCCACCAGACAAGCTCGTGGCACCAAAGGTGGCTATCGAATCATCAACAGAGTCCCCAGGTTCAAGCACTAAAGAAGCAAAGTCAGTTTCTTTCTGCGGTGGCCGCTGAAAACGCAACTCCATTGAGAAATCAGTTTCATTATATATTCTTAACAAAGGAGAAACAACAATTGACAAGCCCTCCTGTTCAGAATATACAAGAGTGGTAAGAAATTATTCTCAAGCAGGTGGTATAAAGGCACTGCTTGTGATGATCTGTAAAAGCTACCTCGGTCCTTTGTGAAACTTCAACTACAATAAATGGACCAGGGGAAGTCTTTGATTCTGAACAATATAAAGAGAGGAAATCTGTCAAACCAGCTTTGTAGTATCACTGTTCAGTGTAAGAGTAGATATTGATATCTTAAAAAAACCAATACTGAACAAGATGGTGTACTCTGGGCATATATAAGCTAAGATGATGTTGCAAATAATTATATCAGGCTTCCTACCCAATCAAAATCAAAGCAGTCACAAACTCACTCTACAACTACTTTCAATTGATCCATATTGCACAAGAAGACAAGTAAGAATGATTTCACTAATCTATTTGAACTCCTGCACATTTAATTGCCTTATTATTATTATTATTATCTATGGAAAATATATAATTGCCACTATTTTAAGTGGGAGAAGCTCAGTAAGTAATGACCCTCACCTATGAACATAAATGTCATGGGTTTGAAAAAGGCCTTGAAATTAAAAATTAAAAATAATAATAATATTTTACCCAGTAAAAAGACAAACAAATAAATTAATTGCCACTATTTCTTCCCCAAGGATATGTTGATTCATTGTATACTGGAAGCATTGCCACAGGCCCCATGTGTGTAGAATAAATTTTACAGGGTATACGGTAGCTATAAAGCATTAATATGTGCCATCCTAACTCCACTGAGACAGTTAAAAGTACAGTAAGGAGTAACAAACGCAACTGAGCTTTCACACTTCATTCTCTTAAATGCTTATATTGTAAAGGATTGATAGAAGTAAGATCAACGCCACAAGTTTCACTAATGCCAATAAAAAGACTGGTTATTCACTTTGAATCAACTTTCATAATAAAGGTCTAGCATCCCCAAAATGACTACCTTTATATGTGCATCAAGCCATTCCTTGGAACCCCCAAGGACTTGACAACTAAACAAAATCCTACCCTCATTTAGTTAGTATAACTCACCTTGAGAACCTAAGCACTGAAAATTTTTCATATTATAATCTTCTAATACATATATATACATATAATGCATAACATTGCTTGCAGAGAAAAAATCTTAACAGAAAAATAGTATTTTCACTAGTTAACATTTAGAAAAGTATTGTATGCAATATGTTTTCATAGGGGATATTTCTATCTCAATCAATTTAATCATTCTAATATTCCAGCTTTTCTAAAAAAATGTTTCTGCAGTAGTCAACTACCCTATTGTGGAAAAGGAGAAGGTTACCACCTTGTGATGAAATGACACCGTGTTCTCCAAGAAAATACCCTGGCTTCCAGGAGTGAAAGATGAAGTGAAGAGATGTAGATAGGGCTCCTTGGTCTGTAAGCCGGAGAGAAAAAACTGATGCTTGAGGAGGCTGATTTGCTAAAGCTAAATGCCTGTCAATCATGTTAATTAAAGCCACTAAAATCTAGTAGATAAAATGCAAGTAATATGCTGAGTAATGACAGGTAAGAATTCCTACAAAGTTCTAAATGAATTATGGCAGGCTAACTCAAAATTAGAAGGGAAAATGTAAATGCTAAATCTAGAATGGAAGGCTCTCATTTTCCAACAGAAATACAATGAAAAGCATCAAGTTAGTAAACTGCAGCCAACAGTAAGAATGATTTGCTAAAGCTAAATACCTGTCAATCATGTTAATTAAAGCTAATAAAATCAAGTAGATAGAATGCAAGTAATCTGCTGAGTAATGACAGGTAAAAATTCCAACAAAGTTCTAAATGTATGGCAGGCTGTCTCAAAAAGAAAACGGAATGTAAATGCTAAAACCTAGAATGGAAGGCTCTCATTTTCCAACAGAAATACAATGAAAAGCATTAATCAAGTTAGTAACTGCAGCCAACAGTAAGAATGATTAGTAAACAACAAATTGGGCTAAAGTTTCAACTAGGAAATTTTCCCCCAAGAAAATCAAAAGTTGTTTGAGGCCTTCAGAGAGAATGTATTACTGTTGTTATCATCAACTGGCCTATTAATTTTCAATCAAAGAGAAAAAAGTTAAAATAAAGGAAAAGATTTTCAGGAGAAATACCTGAGCAAGATGGTAGTACTTTGTTGACCAACTACTGAGGCATACTGGTTATCGCAAAACTGACAATGAAGGGTTAAGCCTGACTGGTTTTCAACCTGTATCAAGGAATCATCAATTTCTAATCTTTGACACACATAATGTAAGTGTGAAAAACTTAAAGCATGAAGTATTGGTTCAGGTACATAGAACATCTATTACAAAAAATGTCTCCCCAACCAAAAAAAAAAAAAAAAAAAGTGCTGATTCCACCTTTAAACTTTACAAATGGGTTTAAGTTTGCAAAATACGAAAATATATAATCACATAACTGGGGTAGAGGGGGTGGAATGGTGTTCTCGTAGAGATTTTAAAATGAAATGGATATGCAGAGTCCAGTACCTTGCAACAATTGGCAAAGATTGCTGAATTTCTTACCGCAAAAGGACCAGCCAACTTCAACTTCCCAATGACAAAAAGAAGGATGTCCAGTGAAAGCTCAGTCAATGATATGCCCAACTGCCAATGGTGGACATGATGAGTTAGACATTGAGAGATCCACAAGTATTTTTCTTAAACAGCCATGAAGGTATTTAGCAAAAAAAAGAGAAGAAGAATAGCCTTGAATGCTAACCTCTTTTATTCTAGCATGTAAATGAGCACGCACACCAGGCAAATCATTTTCTGAGCCTTGAGTGAGAATCCTATAGCGGTAGGAAATGCAAATATCAAGTGGATGGACCAATTCTCTCCTGTAATTGTATAAAATGAAGAGCGAGCAATGAGAAAACATTTTGTAATAACAAATTTGAAGTAGATTCCAGGTAAAAAAGTAAATACTAAAACAGAAACCAAAGGAGAATATAACAAACTCAAGTTAGTACAAGAAACACGCACCAAATGTTCCTCCAAGCATCAAAGTAATGCAGCATAACAGCTAGTCGACACATAAACCTAGCTTTAGTGTTCGACATCTGCACAATGACTTCAGAACAATCTATAGTTCCTTGAAGGAGTAAGAACCTTTCCGTTGTATCTGCTAGTTCATGAACAATTGTTACAGCAACCTTGTTTATTAGAATGGAAACTCCCGGAGCCCTTTCTATATTTCCCAAATCTCTTTCATCATTTACCCGTGAATTGCATGGCAAACCTCTTTCAAGTGCCACACCCGAGTAGCAATCACTAAACAAACCATTACCAGCTGAAGGGAAGTCTTGAAACACTTTAAATTTTGAAGGGATTTCCAGGCTTGGCCACAAATTCCAAAACTCCATCAATGAAGGCTAATCCACGGTCATTCTTCTTATTAACAAGATAAAATGTATTTTTAGCTGGTAGGTTGTATTTTTCTAACTCAGGATCGTCATCATGAACCCTAGGTCTATAAGGAAGTGCTGTCCAAAATGCCCATGCACTATCATTAGAACCAAATATGTCAACAAAATCAGATCTTGGTCGAGAGTTCAATCTCAATGGTTGTCCAGATTCATCTTTAGCATATAATGAAATCAAGGAGAAATATCGAGTTCGTGGCCTCCACCTCCCTTGATTGTGGTGCTTGACCTGAGCATAATTTTGATAACCAAAATGAAACGTTACTAAATATATTGCAAAAAATAAATAAATAAATAGAAGAAACTCACTAAAGTTTATCTCTGACAGCGAAAATGTGATTGGTACTAGGTAGACACATAGTTTGGCAAGATAAACTAAACAGGATGAAAATGCACATTTTCTCTCAGGACAGGAACATCATTGAACTTTCCATGCTCCCCCCAAATATTTTTCTGCTAAAAGGGCTCCATGTTACAAAATATTGGAGTTTACAAAAGGACAATCTCATTCTTTAGAAAATTCTGATATATTTGTACACTGCACTGGAGAAAACAGAGATAAAGTTTGAAAGAGAGGCCCAGTATATTGATATGGACTTTGCAGCAAACAAGAGCCCTTCAGCAAGATTAGGACAAAAATACTTTTCTGGAAAAATGAAAGTGGAAATCAGCAAAAAATAGTCCTCAATGCAGATAAATCCATGATCTTGTTTCATCAATTAGGTATACAAGTAGAAACCCATAAGTCATTCTATGACTGTTGTTGACAAAGTACCCAATAAAAGCCTGATTAAAAATGGCAACTATCCATAAGAGCAAAATGCTTTCATACCACAGACAAGAACCCATAAAAAGAGGTGCCAGCTATGCACTAAATATTCAGTCATCATAACTCAACAATGAAGGTTGGACTTAAAGATAGGGTAACTGCTTATGGGGAGAAAGCTATTGAAGGTTAGTGATTGTTCCACACTCTCTATAAATAGAAGTTGAACCAACAATTTCCCCCCCTCAAAGAAACGAAAAGGTGAACCAACAGAACAGAAATGTTGTACCTTGAAGAGAGACCTCTCTCCGACAAGTGAATAATGCATTGTGCCAACTAGATTATTCCTGCTTTCTGAATTCTCAACAGCAATATACATGTGTTGAAAGACATCTTCAATTGCAACAATAGTGCCTACACAAGTGTGAAAATGATTCAAAGCTCCATATGCATCACATTTATTTGGAAGACATAATATTCAGTAATAGCTAAAACTGAATTACCATCAGGGAGTTTTTCCATAAAGCTTCCTTCAGATTCTTGATCAATGGACAAATGACTTTGTGCAATGTTGTTGGTCCTCTGTTTCACAAGAACTCCAGACAAGCATTCGACAGCAAAGATAATTGTCTGATTCAGTATAACTTAAGATTTGTCAACTATAAATATAGTAACACAATACACTCCAAAAAATAAAGCAAGTTGAAATATTCATTAAAAGGAAAAAAAAAAAAGGCAAATTGAAATGACTGTTGAAAGGCAAAAAAACTACTGTTCACAAGAACTTCAAGAATCCCACTATACAAAACCAAAAGATTAATCATCAGAGCTCATATTGAAGGACTCGTTTTCCCACTTAGAAGCTACATGTTCCAAGGTAACCTCAATTTTGTTAATGAAATAAATATAATCTCTTGCTTCTTTCCGTTCACATAGTTCTTCAACCTGAGATAAAAGTGGAAGTGATCCATGAACTTTATGGAAGTTACCCTATATAAACTGATTGCCAGGAAGGAACACCTTTTTGGGTACAAAGAAAAGGGAAAAACATACTGATCAGAGAGATGAAAAAGAACACAAATCCTGGGATGTCCTCCCTTGAGTTACTTCTATCAGGTACTAATTTTAGCATTTAAAACCCTGCCTAGAAGTTTCCAAGATGTTACTTCATGTAATTATTTAACACTTTAAAGAAAATTAAAAGCAATTATGAAGGCAAGATTTTGTTGTTGTTTAGCACGGGTGACGAATCTCTAGTCAACACTGAAACTAGGATAACACAAAACTGTCATTTTCACCTGTATTTCAGTTAGAGAGATAGTCATATCAAAATCTGAAACAGAACCATTACCAACCCAAAAATGGTCCGAGGGCATTGGATCAGGGCATTCAACTGCCATGAATGCACAAAATTCTTTCAATAAATAATTCTGAGGGGTTGAATTTAGAATTTCAGCTCCCACACCACTGCTGAATGAATCCATTGTTTTGTCAGAATATAACTCATTTTGGGGAAATGAATCACTTTTTGAACTTGAATCATCAATGACAGGTTCTATTAAATCCTGATGCTCTATGGACACTGAACAGTCTCCATGTGCAGCAGTGGAAGATGAATCATTATGTGTGGTCATAGAAAAATGAGGTATCAGAATTTCCTTGATTGCCTGTTCCGAGGTTTCACTTAGATACTCAGAAAGGATAGAAAATTTCGAAATTTCGAAAAACAGTTTTCTTTGCATATTTTGCACTTCAAGGTTCAAACAAACATCAGCCTCAATCAAAAAGTTCCTGAAGCCTTCCTGCACAGGAGTTAAAGTTCAATCATATGCCCCAA
>JAHSUH010001973.1:5000-10000 GCA_025388415.1 Cynanchum wilfordii
TGTTCCGGACTATATATGTTTTATTAGGATTGTGTACTAAATTTCAGCTCAAAATGACTTTCCTGCAGTGGGGAAAAAAATGGACGATATTTTTTGAGCCTATCCCCGGGAAAAAAAAAAAAAAAAAATTTGACCCCCAAATATTCAGAAGAAAAATTCTACGCATTCTACACTTCGGGGGCAACAATCCTGCAAATTTTCAGCCCAAGATAAATTCTGGGTAGTGAGAAAAAATATTGGACAAAGTTTTCCCCCCCCTCGGAAAATGAGTATCTATTCCTCTGACAAGGCAAAAAGTTGCCAGGACATCTATAGGGGGCAGTAGTTTCAGGGGCTCTGGCCCGGCGCTGGCGGGTCGCGAGCGCGGCGCTGCCGCGGCACAAGAAGAAGAAGAAGAAGAAGAAGAAGAAGAAGAAGAAAAAATTTGAAAAGCGCGATGTGTGTCCCATGGTTCCCTTCCATGTGTGCGATGGTGCTCGTCTCTGTGCGAGACAGCGGGACATGGGCCCTTCCATGTGCGCCGTGGTGTGCGTGCTCGACCCTGTGCGCGGTTGAGTGTCGGGTGGTGCTCATCCGTATGCTTTGATGCCCGTCAATGTGCGGGATGGTGCCCGCCGATGTGTGTAAGGTGCCAGCCGTGCGCACAACCGTGTCACTGTGGCAAGGTGCCACCATGGCGCGGACGGACCATGTGTGCGCTGGTCGACTGGCGGGTGGTGCTCTGGTGCTATCGACTTTGATGCCCGTCAATGTGGGGTGCCCGCCGATGTGTGTAGACGTGTGCCCCGTAGCTCGGCCATGTGTGTCATGTTGCTCATCCCTGTGCGCGACAGTGCGAACCGTGTCACCATGTGCGCGGACAGGTGCCACCATGTGCGCGGGCAGGGTGCCATGGTGAAAAAAAAAAAAACTTTTGATTCCGAAAAATTCAGAAGAAAAATTCTACGCATTCTACACTTCACGGGCAACAATCCTGTAAATTTTCAGGCCAAGATAAAATCTGGGAAGAGAGAAAAAATTTCGACAAAGTTTTCCCACCGCCTCGGAAAATCAGTATCTATTGCTCTGACAAGGGAAAAAGTTGCCAGGACATCTATAGGGGGAGTCGTTTGAGGGGCTTCGGCCGAGCGCTGGCTGGGCAAGAGCGCAGGCTGCCGCGACACAAGGGCAGTCCGAGGCGAGCTTTGGCTCGGTAACAAGTGCTGTCTAATGTCCCATTTAAATGAAACGAGGGCGGCCCACAGGATGCGGTGCGTAACGTCGCACAGTCGCCGTGCCCGACCAGGTTCCGCCCGGTCGGTTTTCGAAAGTCGGGCTAGAAACGCGCGATGTTCCGTCCCCGATTTGAGCAGACGTGTCCCGCGATGGTGCTCGTCTCTGTTCGACAAAGCGCGACATAGGGCCCTTCGTGTGTGCCGTGGTGGTCGACCGTGTGCGCTGTTGCGTGTCGGGTGGTGCTCATCCGTATGCTTTGATGCCCGTCAATGTGCGGGATGGTGCCCGCCGATGTGTGTAGACGTGTGCCCCGTAGCTCGGCCATGTGTGTCATGTTGCTCATCCCTGTGCGCACAACCGTGTCACCATGTGCGCGGACAGGTGCCACCATGTGCCCGGGCGGGTGCCACCATGTGTGCCGTCGTGGTCGATCGTGTGCGCGGTTGAGTGTCGGGTGGTGCTCATCCGTATGCTTTGATGCCCGTCAATGTGCGGGATGGTGCCCGCCGATGTGTGCAGACGTGTGTCCCGTAGCTCGGCCATGTGTGTCATGTTGCTCATCCCTGTGCGCGGAACCGTGTCACCATGTGCGCGGACAGGTGCCACCATGTGCGCGGGCGGGTGCCATGGTGAAAAAAAAAAAAACTTTTGATTCCGAAAAATTCAGAAGAAAAAATTCTACGCATTCTACACTTCACGGGCAACAATCCTGTAAATTTTCAGGCCAAGATAAAATCTGGGGAAGAGAAAAAAATTCGACAAAGTTTTCCCACCGCCTCGGAAAATCAGTATCTATTGCTCTGACAAGGGAAAAAGTTGCCAGGACATCTATAGGGGGGAGTCGTTTGAGGGGCTTCGGCCGAGCGCTGGCTGGGCAAGAGCGCAGGCTGCCGCGACACAAGGGCAGTCCGAGGCGAGCTTTGGCTCGGTAACAAGTGCTGTCTAATGTCCCATTTAAATGAAACGAGGGCGGCCCACAGGATGCGGTGCGTAACGTCGCACAGTCGCCGTGCCCGACCAGGTTCCGCCCGGTCGGTTTTCGAAAGTCGGGCTAGAAACGCGCGATGTTCCGTCCCCGATTTGAGCAGACGTGTCCCGCGATGGTGCTCGTCTCTGTTCGACAAAGCGCGACATAGGGCCCTTCGTGTGTGCCGTGGTGGTCGACCGTGTGCGCTGTTGCGTGTCGGGTGGTGCTCATCCGTATGCTTTGATGCCCGTCAATGTGCGGGATGGTGCCCGCCGATGTGTGTAGACGTGTGCCCCGTAGCTCGGCCATGTGTGTCATGTTGCTCATCCCTGTGCGCACAACCGTGTCACCATGTGCGCGGACAGGTGCCACCATGTGCCCGGGCGGGTGCCACCATGTGTGCCGTCGTGGTCGATCGTGTGCGCGGTTGAGTGTCGGGTGGTGCTCATCCGTATGCTTTGATGCCCGTCAATGTGCGGGATGGTGCCCGCCGATGTGTGTAGACGTGTGCCCCGTAGCTCGGCCATGTGTGTCATGTTGCTCATCCCTGTGCGCGGAACCGTGTCACCATGTGCGCGGACCGGTGCCACCATGTGCGCGGGCGGGTGCCATGGTGAAAAAAAAAAAACTTTTGATTCCGAAAAATTCAGAAGAAAAATTCTACGCATTCTACACTTCACGGGCAACAATCCTGTAAATTTTCAGCCCAAGATAAAATCTGGGAAGAGAGAAAAAATTCGACAAAGTTTTCCCACCGCCTCGGAAAATCAGTATCTATTGCTCTTACAAGGGGAAAAAGTTGCCAGGACATCTATAGGGGGGAAGAGTTTGAGGGGCTTCGGCCCGGCGCTGGCGGGTCACGAGCGCAGGCTGCCGCGGCACACGGGCAGTCCGAGGCGAGCTTTGGCTCAGTAACAAGTGCTGTCTAATGTCCCATTTAAATGACCCGATAACGTCGCACATGCAAGGAGTTGTCGCGCGCGGTCCCCCTGCGCGCGGCAACATAGTTTTGGAACGATTTTTCGGAACGGGATTCGCCGTTGGTGCCTTCTACCTACTCTGTCTATTCTTTGAAAGATGGGATCTATTATTCCTGGATTCCGAAAGTGATTCTTGCTCTCCTTTGACATCTTGTGCCATTCCAAATGCCTGACAATGTTGGGCGCTGCCAGCGGCAGCGTCAGACGTGTCTTTGGCACTCAGAGGCGTCGTTGCTGTCTTGTTCCGGTCTTCTTCGTTTTGTCTGATATAGAAAATCTTTCTTTCGTTGATGTCCATGGACGTGTCTCCTCATTCGCTTGCCGGACGACGTGACCCTCGGTGCCTTGTGGCCCAGGTTGTCCCGTCCGACATGTTTCTGGCACATGATGCTCCATTTCTTTCTTCTTCGGCCCATAAGTTCCCTCACTCGTTGGCATTCAAAACTCGATTTTCTCCCATTCAGAAGTGCTCGACATGGGCGTCTTGTTCCATCGAAATGCCCGATGATGTTGCGCTTGGCTGCTTGGGCCGTCAGCAACACTTTTGGACGTCCTTTGTACTGATAGTCTCCTTTGCCGACTTGTTCCGGTCTTCTTCGTTTTGTGTCGGATGTAAAAGATCTTTCTTTCGTTGCTGTCCATGGACGTGTCTCCTCATTCGCTTGCCGGACGACGTGACCCTCGTTGCCTTGCGCGCTAGGTTGTCCCGTCCGACAAGTTTCTTTCACAGGATTCTCCTATTCTTTCCCTGTTCGGCAAAGTTCCTTCTCTCGTTCGCTGTCTAAACTCGATTGTCTCCCAATCATAAGTTCTCGCCATGGACGACTTGTGCCATGTTCTTGCCCGACGATGTGGCGGCCACGGCGGCTTAGGCGCCACGCCGCACCGTCTGACATGGTTCCTGCACGGGTTTCGCCGTGGCATTCTTTGAGCCCGAAAAATTCAGAAGAAAAAATTCTACGCATTCTACACTTCACGGGCAACAATCCTGTAAATTTTCAGCCCAAGATAAATTCTTGGTAGTGAAAAAAATTCGAAAAAGTTTTCCCACCGCCTCGGAAAATGAGTATCTATTGCTCTTATTAGGGAAAAAGTTGCCAGGACATCTATAGGGGGGAAGAGTTTGGGGGGGCTTCGGCCCGGCGCTGGCGGGTCACGAGCGCAGGCTGCCGCGGCACACGGGCAGTCCGAGGCGAGCTTCGGCTCAGTAACAAGTGCAGTCTAATGTCCCATTTAAATGACCCGATAACATCGCACATGCAAGGAGTTGTCGCGCGCGGCCCCCCTGCGCGCGGCAACATAGTTTTGGAACGATTTTTCGGAACGGGATTCGCCGTTGGTGCCTTCTACCTAGTCTGTCTATTCTTTGAAAGATGGGATCTATTATTCCTGGATTCCGAAAGTGATTCTTGCTCTCCTTTGACATCTTGTGCCATTCAAAATGCCTGACAATGTTGGGCGCTGCCAGCGGCAGCGCGTCGTGTGTCTTTGGCACTCAGAGGCGTCGTTGCTGTCTTGTTCGGTCTTCTTCGTTTTGTCTGATATAGAAAATCTTTCTTTCGTTGATGTCCATGTACGTGTCTCCTCATTCGCTTGCCGGACGACGTGACCCTCGGTGCCTTGTGGCCCAGGTTGTCCCGTCCGACATGTTTCTGGCACATGATGCTCCATTTCTTTCTTCTTCGGCCAATAAGTTCCCTCACTCGTTGGCATTCAAAACTCGATTTTCTCCCATTCAGAAGTGGTCGACATGGGCGTCTTGTTCCATCGAAATGCCTGATGATGTTGCGCTTGGCTGCTTGGGCCGTCAGCAACACTTTTGGACGTCCTTGGTACTG
>JAHSUH010001973.1:17500-20000 GCA_025388415.1 Cynanchum wilfordii
AGTACCGAGGAGCTTCATTGGGGCACGGTGGCGCAGCATTGCGGAACCGCGGCCCATCTGTGTCGGCTCCGTGGCGCGGGGCGTGCACAGTGTGAAAAATTCCCATAAATTTTATATGTCATCAAAATAATTCTTCATGCACACTGGACAAAGAAGTTGAGGTGGTATGTACAGACGTTTTAGTTCAAGATGAAACAAAAAATCAAACAAAAAATGTTCGGACTATATATGTTTTATTAGGATTGTGTACTAAATTTCAGCTCAAAATGACTTTCCTGCAGGGGGGAAAAAAAATGGACGATATTTTTTGAGCCTATCTCGGGGGAAAAAAAAAAGAAAAAAAAAAATTGACCCCCAAATATTCAGAAGAAAAATTCTACGCATTCTACACCCTAGGGGCAACAATCCTGCAAATTTTCAGCCCAAGATAAATTCTGGGTAGTGAGAAAAAAATTGGACAAAAGTTTTCCCCCCCCCTCGGAAAATGAGTATCTATTCCTCTGACAAGGCAAAAAGTTGCCAGGACATCTATAGGGGGCAGTAGTTTCAGGGGCCCTGGCCCAGCGCTGGCGGGTCGCGAGCGCAGCGCCGCCGCGGCACAAGAAGAAGAAGAAGAAGAAGAAGAAGAAGAAGAAGAAAAAATTTTGAAACGCGCGATGTGTGTCCCATGGTTCCCTTCCATGTGTGCGATGGTGCTCGTCTCTGTGCGAGACAGCGGGACATGGGCCCTTCCATGTGCGCCGTCGTGTGCCGTGGTGCTCGACCCTGTGCGCGGTTGAGTGTCGGGTGGTGCTCATCCGTATGCTTTGATGCCCGTCAATGTGCGGGATGGTGCCCGCCGATGTGTGTAGACGTGTGCCGCGTAGCTCGGCCATGTGTGTCATGGTGCTCATCCCTGTGCGCACAACCGTGTCACCATGTGCGCGGACAGGTGCCACCATGTGCGCGGGCGGGTGCCACCATGTGTGCCGTCGTGGTCGACCGTGTGCGCGGTTGAGTGTCGGGTGGTGCTCCTCCGTACGCTTTGATGCCCGTGCAATGTGCGGGATGGTGCCCGCCGATGTGTGTAGACGTGTGCCCGGTCGGCCATGTGTGTCATGTTGCTCATCCCTGTGCGCGGAACCGTGTCACCATGTGCGCGGACAGGTGCCACCATGTGCGCGGGCGGTACCATCTGCATCGGCGGGCGCCATCCTGCACATTGACGGGCATCAAAGCATTCGGAGAGCACCCCCGCACGCAACAGCGCACACGGTCGACCACCCGGCAACACGAGGGCCCTATGTCGCGCTTTGTCGAACAGAGACGAGCACCATCGGGACACGTCTGCCCAACCGGACGGAACATCGCGCGCCTCTAGCCCCGACCCGAAAACCGACGGGCGGAACCTCGGTCGGGCACGGCGACCGGGCGACGTTACGCACCGCATCCTGTGGGCCGCCCTCGTTTCATTTAAATGGGACATTAGACAGCACTTGTTACCGAGCCAAAGCTCGCCCTCGGACTGCCCTTGTGTCGCGGCAGCCTGCGCCTTGCCCAGCCAGCGCTCGGCCGAAGCCCCCAAACGACTCCCCCTATAGATGTCCTCGCAACTTTTCCCTTGTCAGAGCAATAGATACCGATTTTCCGAGGCGGTGGGAAAACTTTGTCGAATTTTTTTCTCTCTTCCCAGATTTTATCTTGGCCTGAAAATTTACAGGATTGTTGCCCGTGAAGTGTAGAATGCGTAGAATTTTTCTTCTGGAATTTTTCGGAACAAAAATTTTTTTTTTTCACCATGGCACCCGCCCGCGCACATGGTGGCACCTGTCCGCGCACATGGTGACACGGTTCCGCGCACAGGGATGAGCAACATGACACACATGGCCGAGCTACGGGGCACACGTCTACACACATCGGCGGGCACCATCCCGCACATTGACGGGCATCAAAGCATACGGATGAGCACCACCCGACACTCAACCGCGCACACGGTCGACCACGACGGCACACATGGTGGCACCCGCCCGCGCACATGGTGGCACCTGTCCGCGCACATGGTGACACGGTTGTGCGCACAGGGATGAGCACCATGACACACATGGCCGAGCTACGCGGCACACGTCTACACACATCGGCGGGCACCATCCCGCACATTGACGGGCATCAAAGCATACGGATGAGCACCACCCGACACTCAACCGCGCACAGGCGACTCGAGCACCACGGCACACGACGGCGCACATGGAAGGGCCCATGTCCCGCTGTCTCGCACAGAGACGAGCACCATCGCACACATGGAAGGGAACCATGGGACACACATCGCCCGTTTCAAAATTTTCTTCTTCTTCTTCTTCTTCTTCTTCTTCTTCTTCTTCTTCTGGCTTGCGCAGGCCGCGCGCCGCGACCCCGCCGGCGCGGGGCCAGAGCCCCTGAAACTACTGCCCCCTATAGATGTCCTGGCAACTTTTTGCCTTGTCAGAGGAATAGATACTCATTTTCCGAGGGGGTGGGAAAACTT
>JAHSUH010001974.1:0-5000 GCA_025388415.1 Cynanchum wilfordii
TTCCTTGGACGTGGTAGCCGTTTCTCGTGCTCCCTCCGACCGAACTCCTAATTCTCCACACCCGCCACTACCATGGTAGGCCCCTATCCTACCATCGAAAGTTCGATAGGGCAAATTTTGACATGATGCGCTCGCACGAGGTCAGGCGATCCGTCCGAGTTATCATGAATCATCGAAACAACGCAAAGTTGAGCCCGCTACGACTTTATCTAATAAATGATCCTCCTTAATTCCGGTTTGTCGCACGATTAGCTCTAGAATTACTACGCTTTTATCCGATAGTAGATACCATCAAACAAACTATAATCGATTTAATGAGCCATTTCGCGTCACCGTTCGAATTAGTTCATACTTACATGCACGGCTAATCTTTGAGATGTAAGACATTGACTAATGGCGTGATCAAACAGTAGCATTCCTCAACGACGCCATGCCCGCTCGGCCGAACTGGAGGCGGGAGCGACAGTCGTGCAGCGTGGCACGAGTCCATCAACGCATGTCAGCAAGGATGAGATGTCACTGCCCTCAATGCTTTCCATATCCGAGAGCTCTTACAAGGCTCACCCCGCTTCACTACTTAAGGCACTGACGACGTGACAACGGGACTCAAGCTACAAGTTTCAGATTCTCGCTCCACCAAAACGGGAGCACTAAACTAACGAGGGTCGCTGGGACAAAAACAGATGCCATCGCAGGTAGGTAGGCAATGCGGGAAACCGGGTCTCGCCAAGGGGCCACGTACTTGAGCAAATCGATCCACGTGAGAAAGGCCCGTCACACCCGAGCAGGAATCGACGTACTTTCAACGCTAAGCACCACTCATGCGCTCGTAACGTATATTAACACGCCGGCAAAATCAAGCCGCACTTCAGCAAACTGTTTCCCGCAAGAACTGGCAACTAACTGGGAAACTTGCTAGCCCAACCGTACGCCAAATCTAACGCGCGGGGAAAAAAGAAGAAGCTAACGAGGAATCCATGTCGAGCACTTCTGAACGGGGAAAATCGAGTTTTGAATGCCAACGAGCGAGGGAACTTATCGTCGCCAAGAAGAAAGAAATGGAGAATCATGTGCCTGTGAACATGCTCTGACGGACAACCTTCGCCACAAGGCACCGAGGGTCACGTCCTATAGTTAAATGAGGAGACACGTCCATGGACAGCAACGAAAGAAAGATCTTTTACATCCAGATACAAAAATCAAGAACACGAAACAAGCCGGCAAAAAAAGGCGACTCTCGGCACTCAAGGACGCCCAAAAGTGTCAGCCGACGGCCCAAGCAGCATGCTGCAACATCATCTGTGCATTTCGATGGAACAAGACGCCCCATGTCGACCTCACTTCCTAATGGGAGAAAATCGAGTTTAATCGCCAACGAGTGAGGGAACTATTGGCCGAAGAAGAAAGAAAATGGAGCATCATAGTGCCGGGGAACATGCTCTGACGGACAACCTCGGGCCACAAGTGCACCGAGAAGGCCGCGTCGCAAGAAGTTTAACGAGGAAGACACGTGATGGACATCAACGAAGAAAGATTTTCTATATCGGACAAAACGAAGAAGACCTGAACAAGACAGTAACGACGCTCATGGCCAAAGACACGTCTGACAAAGCAGTAACAAGGCCGCCCAACATTGCTCGCATTCTTTTGAATGGCACAAGATGTCAAAGGAGAGCAAGAATCACTTTCTGGGAATCCGTGAATAATAGATCCCATCTTCAAAGAATAGACAGACTAGGTAGAAGGCACCAACGGCGAATCCCGTCTAAAAATCGCCCAGGTCTATGCTGCTGCTAGGGCGCAGGGGGACCGCTGCCAAGATAACTCCTTGTATGTGCGATGTTATCCGTCATTTAAACGGGACATTTAGACTCGCACTTGTTACCGAGCTCGAAGTCGCCTCGACGCTTCTGCCCGCAAAGCCGCGGCAGCCTGGTTGCCAGGACTACAACACGGGTCAAGCCCTCAAACTCTTCCCCTATAGTCCCGCAACTTTTTTCCCTAATAAGAGCAAATAGATACTCATTTTCCGAGGCGTGGGAAAACTTTTCGAATTTTTTTCTCACTACCAAGAATTTATCTTGGCTGAAAATTTACAGGATTGTTGCCCGTGAAGTGTAGAATGCGTAGGAATTTTTCTTCCGAATTTTTCGGGCTCAAAGAATGCCACGGGCGAAAACCTGCAGGAACTGACCATGTCGTGACGGTGCGGCGGTGGCGCCTAGCCGCCGTGCCGCCACATCGTCGGGCAAGAACATGGCACAAGTCGTCCATGGCGAGAACTTATGATTGGGAGACAATCGAGTTTAGACTGCGAACGGAGAAGGAACTTTGCGAACAGGGAAAGAATAGGAGAATCCTCAGGAAAGAAACTTGTCGGACGTGGGACAACTCTAGCGCGCGCAAGGCAACGAGGGTCACGCTGTCCGCAAGCTAATGAGGAGACACGCTCCACGGACAGCAACGAAAGAAAGATCTTTTTACATCCGACAAAACGAAGAAGACCGAACAAGTCGCAGGAAAGGAGACTATCAAGATAAAGGACGCCCAAAAGTGTTGCTGATGGCCCAAGCAGCCAAGCGCAACATCATCGGGCATTTCGATGGAACAAGACGCCCATGTCGAGCACTTCCGAATGGGAGAAAATCGAGTTTTTAGAATGCCAACGAGAGGGAACTTACGCGTCAAGAAGAAAGAAATGGAGCATCATGTGCGAGGAACATGTCTGACGGGACAACTGGGCCACAAGGCACCGAGGGTCACGTCGTCCGCCTTGTGAATGAGGAGACACGTCCATGGACATCAACGAAAGAAAGATTTTCTATATCGGACAAAACGAAGAAGACCGAACAAGACAAAGCAACGACGCCTCTGAAAGCAAAAGACACGTCCTGACAAGGGCCGGGCAGCGCCTCAACATTGTCGTGCATTTTGAATGGCACAAGATGTCAAAGGAGAGCAAGAATCACTTTCGAATCCAGGAATAATAGATCCCATCTTCAAAGAATAGACAGAGTAGGTAGAAGGCACCAACGGCGAATCCTGCTCCGAAAATCGCTCTCAAAACTATGTCGCCGCGCGGGGTGGGGACTGCCGCCAGCGACAACTCCTTGCATGTGCGACGTTATCGGTCATTTAAATGGGACATTAGACAGCACTTGTGTACTGAGCCAAAGCTCGCCTCGGACTGCCCGTGTGCCGCGGCAGTCTGCGCTCGTGACCCGCCAGCGCCGGGCCGAAGCCCCTCAAACTCTTCCCCCTATAGATGTCCCGGCAACTTTTTCCCTTGTAAGAGCAATAGATACTGATTTTCCGGGCGGTGGGAAAACTTTGATTAATTTTCTCTCTTCCCAGATTTTATCTTGGCCTGAAAATTTACAGGATTGTTGCCCGTGAAGTGTAGAATGCGTAGAATTTTTCTTCTGAATTTTTCGGAATCAAAATTTTTTTTTTTTTTCACCATGGCACCCAGCCCGCGCATGGTGGCACCTGTCCGCGCACATGGTGACACGGTTCGCGCACAGGGATGAGCAACATGACACACATGGCCGAGCTACGGGGCACACGTCTACACACATCGGCGGGCACCATCCCGCACATTGACGGGCATCAAAGCATACGGATGAGCACCACCCGACACTCAACCGCGCACACGATCGACACGACGGCACACATGGTGGCACCCGCCCCCGGCACATGGTGGCACCTGTCCGCGCACATGGTGACACGGTTGTGCGCACAGGGATGAGCAACATGACACACATGGCCGGAGCTTACGGGGCACACGTCTACACACATCGGCGGGCACCATCCCGCACATTGACGGGCATCAAAGCATACGGATGAGCACCACCCGACACGCAACAGCGCACACGGTCGACCACCACGGCACACACGAAGGGCCCTATGTCGCGCTTTGTCGAACAGAGACGAGCACCATCGCGGGACACGTCTGCTCAAAATCGGGGACGGAACATCGCGCGTTTCTAGCCCGACTTAAACCGACCGGGCGGAACCTGGTCGGGCACGGCGACGGTGCGACGTTACGCACCGCATCCTGTGGGCCGCCCTCGTTTCATTTAAATGGGACATTGAGACAGCACTTGTTACCGAGCCAAAGCTCGCCTCGGACTGCCCTTGTGTCGCGGCAGCCTGCGCCTTGCCCAGCCAGCGCCCGGCCCGGCCCCTCAAACGACTCCCCCTATAGATGTCCCGGAACCTTTTCCCTTGTCAGAGCAATAGATACCGATTTTGGCGGTGGGGAAAACTTTGTCAAATTTTTCTCTCTTCCCAGATTTTATCTTGGCCTGAAAATTTACAGGATTGTTGCCCGTGAAGTGTAGAATGCGTTAGATTTTTTTTCGTAAATAAATTTTTTTTTCACCATGGCACCCGCCCGCGCACATGGTGGCACCTGTCCGCGCACATGGTGACACGGTTCCGCGCACAGGGATGAGCAACATGACACACATGGCCGAGCTACGGGCACACGTCTACACACATCGGCGGGCACCATCCCGCACATTGACGGGCATCAAAGCATACGGATGAGCACCACCCGACACTCAACCGCGCACACGGTCGACCACGACGGCACACATGGTGGCACCCGCCCGCGCACATGGTGGCACCTGTCCGCGCACATGGTGACACGGTTGTGCGCACAGGGATGAGCACCATGACACACATGGCCGAGCTACGCGGCACACGTCTACACACATCGGCGGGCACCATCCCGCACATTGACGGGCATCAAAGCATACGGATGAGCACCACCCGACACTCAACCGCCGCACGGGGTCAGAGCACCACGGCACACGCGGCGCACATGGAAGGGCCCATGTCCCGCTGTCTCGCACAGAGACGAGCACCATCGCACACATGGAAGGGAACCATGGGACACACATCGCGCCGTTTCAAAATTTTCTTCTTCTTCTTCTTCTTCTTCTTCTTCTTCTTCTTGGTCCGCGGCAGCCTGCCTCGCGACCCGCGGCCCGGGG
>JAHSUH010001974.1:15000-22500 GCA_025388415.1 Cynanchum wilfordii
GGCCGAAGCCCCTCAAACTCTTCCCCCTATAGATGTCCTGGCAACTTTTTCCCTTGTAAGAGCAATAGATACTGATTTTCCGAGGCGGTGGGAAAACTTTGTCGAATTTTTTTCTCTCTTCCCAGATTTTATCTTGGCCTGAAAATTTACAGGGATTGTTGCCCGTGAAGTGTAGAATGCGTAGAATTTTTCTTCTAAAATTTTCGGAATCAAATGTTTTTTTTTTTTTCACCATGGCACCCGCCCGCGCACATGGTGGCACCTGTCCGCGCACATGGTGACACGGTTCCGCGCACAGGGATGAGCAACATGACACACATGGCCGAGCTTCCGGGGCACACGTCTACACACATCGGCGGGCACCATCCCGCACATTGACGGGCATCAAAGCATACGGATGAGCACCACCCGACACTCAACCGCGCACACGATCGACCACGACGGCACACATGGTGGCACCCGCCCGGGCACATGGTGGCACCTGTCCGCGCACATGGTGACACGGTTGTGCGCACAGGGATGAGCAACATGACACACATGGCCGAGCTACGGGGCACACGTCTACACACATCGGCGGGCACCATCCCGCACATTGACGGGCATCAAAGCATACGGATGAGCACCACCCGACACGCAACAGCGCACACGGTCGACCACCACGGCACACACGAAGGGCCCTATGTCGCGCTTTGTCGAACAGAGACGAGCACCATCGCGGGACACGTCTGCTCAAATCGGGGACGGAACATCGCGCGTTTCTAGCCCGACTTTCGAAAACCGACCGGGCGGAACCTGGTCGGGCACGGCGACTGTGCGACGTTACGCACCGCATCCTGTGGGCCGCTCTCGTTTCATTTAAATGGGACATTAGACAGCACTTGTTACCGAGCCAAAGCTCGCCTCGGACTGCCCTTGTGTCGCGGCAGCCTGCGCTCTTGCCCAGCCAGCGCTCGGCCGAAGCCCCTCAAACGACTCCCCCCTATAGATGTCCTGGCACCTTTTTCCCTTGTCAGAGCAATAGATACTGATTTTCCGAGGCGGTGGGAAAACTTTGTCGATTTTTTCTCTCTTCCCAGATTTTATCTTGGCCTGAAAATTTACAGGATTGTTGCCCGTGAAGTGTAGAATGCGTAGAATTTTTCTTCTGAATTTTTCGGAATCAAAAGTTTTTTTTTTTTTTTCACCATGGCACCCGCCCGCGCACATGGTGGCACCTGTCCGCGCACATGGTGACACGGTTCCGCGCACAGGGATGAGCAACATGACACACATGGCCGAGCTACGGGGCACACGTCTACACACATCGGCGGGCACCATCCCGCACATTGACGGGCATCAAAGCATACGGATGAGCACCACCCGACACTCAACCGCGCACACGATCGACCACGACGGCACACATGGTGGCACCCGCCCGGGCACATGGTGGCACCTGTCCGCGCACATGGTGACACGGTTGTGCGCACAGGGATGAGCAACATGACACACATGGCCGAGCTACGGGGCACACGTCTACACACATCGGCGGGCACCATCCCGCACATTGACGGGCATCAAAGCATACGGATGAGCACCACCCGACACGCAACAGCGCACACGGTCGACCACCACGGCACACACGAAGGGCCCTATGTCGCGCTTTGTCGAACAGAGACGAGCACCATCGCGGGACACGTCTGCTCAAATCGGGGACGGAACATCGCGCGTTTCTAGCCCGACTTTCGAAAACCGACCGGGCGGAACCTGGTCGGGCACGGCGACTGTGCGACGTTACGCACCGCATCCTGTGGGCCGCCCTCGTTTCATTTAAATGGGACATTAGACAGCACTTGTTACCGAGCCAAAGCTCGCCTCGGACTGCCCTTGTGTCGCGGCAGCCTGCGCTCTTGCCCAGCCAGCGCTCGGCCGAAGCCCCTCAAACGACTCCCCCCTATAGATGTCCTGGCAACTTTTTCCCTTGTCAGAGCAATAGATACTGATTTTCCGAGGCGGTGGGAAAACTTTGTCGAATTTTTTCTCTCTTCCCAGATTTTATCTTGGCCTGAAAATTTACAGGATTGTTGCCCGTGAAGTGTAGAATGCGTAGAATTTTTCTTCTGAATTTTTCGGAATCAAAAGTTTTTTTTTTTTTTTCACCATGGCACCCGCCCGCGCACATGGTGGCACCTGTCCGCGCACATGGTGACACGGTTCCGCGCACAGGGATGAGCAACATGACACACATGGCCGAGCTACGGGGCACACGTCTACACACATCGGCGGGCACCATCCCGCACATTGACGGGCATCAAAGCATACGGATGAGCACCACCCGACACTCAACCGCGCACACGATCGACCACGACGGCACACATGGTGGCACCCGCCCGGGCACATGGTGGCACCTGTCCGCGCACATGGTGACACGGTTGTGCGCACAGGGATGAGCAACATGACACACATGGCCGAGCTACGGGGCACACGTCTACACACATCGGCGGGCACCATCCCGCACATTGACGGGCATCAAAGCATACGGATGAGCACCACCCGACACGCAACAGCGCACACGGTCGACCACCACGGCACACACGAAGGGCCCTATGTCGCGCTTTGTCGAACGAGAGACGAGCACCATCGCGGGACACGTCTGCTCAAATCGGGGACGGAACATCGCGCGTTTCTAGCCCGACTTTCGAAAACCGACCGGGCGGAACCTGGTCGGGCACGGCGACTGTGCGACGTTACGCACCGCATCCTGTGGGCCGCCCTCGTTTCATTTAAATGGGACATTAGACAGCACTTGTTACCGAGCCAAAGCTCGCCTCGGACTGCCCTTGTGTCGCGGCAGCCTGCGCTCTTGCCCAGCCAGCGCTCGGCCGAAGCCCCCTCAAACGACTCCCCCCTATAGATGTCCTGGCAACTTTTTCCCTTGTCAGAGCAATAGATACTGATTTTCCGAGGCGGTGGGAAAACTTTTGTCGAATTTTTTCTCTCTTCCCAGATTTTATCTTGGCCTGAAAATTTACAGGATTGTTGCCCGTGAAGTGTAGAATGCGTAGAATTTTTCTTCTGAATTTTTCGGAATCAAAATTTTTTTTTTTTTCACCATGGCACCCGCCCGCGCACATGGTGGCACCTGTCCGCGCACATGGTGACACGGTTCCGCGCACAGGGATGAGCAACATGACACACATGGCCGAGCTACGGGGCACACGTCTACACACATCGGCGGGCACCATCCCGCACATTGACGGGCATCAAAGCATACGGATGAGCACCACCCGACACTCAACCGCGCACACGATCGACCACGACGGCACACATGGTGGCACCCGCCCGGGCACATGGTGGCACCTGTCCGCGCACATGGTGACACGGTTGTGCGCACAGGGATGAGCAACATGACACACATGGCCGAGCTACGGGGCACACGTCTACACACATCGGCGGGCACCATCCCGCACATTGACGGGCATCAAAGCATACGGATGAGCACCACCCGACACGCAACAGCGCACACGGTCGACCACCACGGCACACACGAAGGGCCCTATGTCGCGCTTTGTCGAACAGAGACGAGCACCATCGCGGGACACGTCTGCTCAAATCGGGGACGGAACATCGCGCGTTTCTAGCCCGACTTTCGAAAACCGACCGGGCGGAACCTGGTCGGGCACGGCGACTGTGCGACGTTACGCACCGCATCCTGTGGGCCGCTCTCGTTTCATTTAAATGGGACATTAGACAGCACTTGTTACCGAGCCAAAGCTCGCCTCGGACTGCCCTTGTGTCGCGGCAGCCTGCGCTCTTGCCCAGCCAGCGCTCGGCCGAAGCCCCTCAAACGACTCCCCCTATAGATGTCCTGGCAACTTTTTCCCTTGTCAGAGCAATAGATACTGATTTTCCGAGGCGGTGGGAAAACTTTGTCGAATTTTTTCTCTCTTCCCAGATTTTATCTTGGCCTGAAAATTTACAGGATTGCGGGATGGTGCCCGCCGATGTGTGTAGACGTGTGCCCCGTAGCTCGGCCATGTGTGTCATGTTGCTCATCCCTGTGCGCACAACCGTGTCACCATGTGCGCGGACAGGTGCCACCATGTGCCCGGGCGGGTGCCACCATGTGTGCCGTCGTGGTCGATCGTGTGCGCGGTTGAGTGTCGGGTGGTGCTCATCCGTATGCTTTGATGCCCGTCAATGTGCGGGATGGTGCCCGCCGATGTGTGCAGACGTGTGCCCCGTAGCTCGGCCATGTGTGTCATGTTGCTCATCCCTGTGCGCGGAACCGTGTCACCATGTGCGCGGACAGGTGCCACCATGTGCGCGGGCGGGTGCCATGGTGAAAAAAAAAAAAACTTTTGATTCCGAAAAATTCAGAAGAAAAATTCTACGCATTCTACACTTCACGGGCAACAATCCTGTAAATTTTCAGGCCAAGATAAAATCTGGGAAGAGAGAAAAAATTCGACAAAGTTTTCCCACCGCCTCGGAAAATCGGTATCTATTGCTCTGACAAGGGAAAAAGTTGCCAGGACATCTATAGGGGGAGTCGTTTGAGGGGCTTCGGCCGAGCGCTGGCTGGGGGCGAGAGCGCAGGCTGCCGCGACACAAGGGCAGTCCGAGGCGAGCTTTGGCTCGGTAACAAGTGCTGTCTAATGTCCCATTTAAATGAAACGAGGGCGGCCCACGGGATGCGGTGCGTAACGTCGCACAGTCGCCGTGCCCGACCAGGTTCCGCCCGGTCGGTTTTCGAAAGTCGGGCTAGAAACGCGCGATGTTCCGTCCCCGATTTGAGCAGACGTGTCCCGCGATGGTGCTCGTCTCTGTTCGACAAAGCGCGACATAGGGCCCTTCGTGTGTGCCGTGGTGGTCGACCGTGTGCGCTGTTGCGTGTCGGGTGGTGCTCATCCGTATGCTTTGATGCCCGTCAATGTGCGGGATGGTGCCCGCCGATGTGTGTAGACGTGTGCCCCGTAGCTCGGCCATGTGTGTCATGTTGCTCATCCCTGTGCGCGAACCGTGTCACCATGTGGCGGACAGGTGCACCATGTGCCCGGGCGGGTGCCACCATGTGTGCCGTCGGGCGACCGTGTGCGCGGTTGAGTGTCGGGTGGGCCATCCGTATGCTTTGATGCCCGTCAATGTGCGGGATGGTGCCCGCCGATGTGGAGACGTGTGCCCGTAGCTCGGCCAGTGTGTCATGTTGCTCATCCCTGTGCGCGGAACCGTGTCACCATGTGCGCGGACAGGTGCCACCATGTGCGCGGGCGGGTGCCATGGTGAAAAAAAAAAAAACACTTTTGATTCCGAAAAATTCAGAAGAAAAATTCTACGCATTCTACACTTCACGGGCAACAATCCTGTAAATTTTCAGGCCAAGATAAAATCTGGGAAGAGGAAAAAATTCGACAAAGTTTTCCCACCGCCTCGGAAAATCAGTATCTATTGCTCTGACAAGGGAAAAAGTTGCCAGGACATCTATAGGGGGAGTCGTTTGAGGGGCTTCGGCCGAGCGCTGGCTGGGCAAGGGCGCAGGCTGCCGCGACACAAGGGCAGTCCGAGGCGAGCTTTGGCTCGGTAACAAGTGCTGTCTAATGTCCCATTTAAATGAAACGAGGGCGGCCCACGGGATGCGGTGCGTAACGTCGCACGGTCGCCGTGCCCGACCAGGTTCCGCCCGGTCGGTTTTCGAAAGTCGGGCTAGAAACGCGCGATGTTCCGTCCCCGATTTGAGCAGACGTGTCCCGCGATGGTGCTCGTCTCTGTTCGACAAAAGCGCGACATAGGGCCCTTCGTGTGTGCCGTGGTGGTCGACCGTGTGCGCTGTTGCGTGTCGGGTGGTGCTCATCCGTATGCTTTGATGCCCGTCAATGTGCGGGATGGTGCCCGCCGATGTGTGTAGACGTGTGCCCCGTAGCTCGGCCATGTGTGTCATGTTGCTCATCCCTGTGCGCACAACCGTGTCACCATGTGCGCGGACAGGTGCCACCATGTGCCCGGGCGGGTGCCACCATGTGTGCCGTCGTGGTCGATCGTGTGCGCGGTTGAGTGTCGGGTGGTGCTCATCCGTATGCTTTGATGCCCGTCAATGTGCGGGATGGTGCCCGCCGATGTGTGTAGACGTGTGTCCCGTAGCTCGGCCATGTGTGTCATGTTGCTCATCCCTGTGCGCGGAACCGTGTCACCATGTGCGCGGACAGGTGCCACCATGTGCGCGGGCGGGTGCCATGGTGAAAATGGTGAAAAAAAAAAACTTTTGATTCCGAAAAATTTCAGAAGAAAAATTCTACGCATTCTACACTTCACGGGCAACAATCCTGTAAATTTTCAGGCCAAGATAAAATCTGGGAAGAGAAAAAAAATTCGACAAAGTTTTCCCACCGCCTCGGAAAATCAGTATCTATTGCTCTGACAAGGGAAAAAGTTGCCAGGACATCTATAGGGGGAGTCGTTTGAGGGGCTTCGGCCGAGCGCTGGCTGGGCAAGAGCGCAGGCTGCCGCGACACAAGGGCAGTCCGAGGCGAGCTTTGGCTCGGTAACAAGTGCTGTCTAATGTCCCATTTAAATGAAACGAGGCGGCCCACAGGATGCGGTGCGTAACGTCGCACAGTCGCCGTGCCCGACCAGGTTCCGCCCGGTCGGTTTTCGAAAGTCGGGCCTAGAAACGCGCGATGTTCCGTCCCCGATTTGAGCAGACGTGTCCCGCGATGGTGCTCGTCTCTGTTCGACAAAGCGCGACATAGGGCCCTTCGTGTGTGCCGTGGTGGTCGACCGTGTGCGCTGTTGCGTGTCGGGTGGTGCTCATCCGTATGCTTTGATGCCCGTCAATGTGCGGGATGGTGCCCGCCGATGTGTGTAGACGTGTGCCCCGTAGCTCGGCCATGTGTGTCATGTTGCTCATCCCTGTGCGCACAACCGTGTCACCATGTGCGCGGACAGGTGCCACCATGTGCCCGGGCGGGTGCCACCATGTGTGCCGTCGTGGTCGATCGTGTGCGCGGTTGAGTGTCGGGTGGTGCTCATCCGTATGCTTTGATGCCCGTCAATGTGCGGGATGGTGCCCGCCGATGTGTGTAGACGTGTGCCCCGTAGCTCGGCCATGTGTGTCATGTTGCTCATCCCTGTGCGCGGAACCGTGTCACCATGTGCGCGGACAGGTGCCACCATGTGCGCGGGCGGGTGCCATGGTAAGAAAAAAAAAAACTTTTGATTCCGAAAAAATTCAGAAGAAAAATTCTACGCATTCTACACTTCACGGGCAACAATCCTGTAAATTTTCAGCCCAAGATAAAATCTGGGAAGAGAAAAAAATTCGACAAAGTTTTCCCACCGCCTCGGAAAATCAGTATCTATTGCTCTTACAAGGGGAAAAAGTTGCCAGGACATCTATAGGGGGAAGAGTTTGAGGGGCTTCGGCCCGGCGCTGGCGGGTCACGAGCGCAGGCTGCCGCGGCACACGGGCAGTCCGAGGCGAGCTTTGGCTCAGTAACAAGTGCTGTCTAATGTCCCATTTAAATGACC
>JAHSUH010001974.1:32500-37500 GCA_025388415.1 Cynanchum wilfordii
AGAAGAAGAAGAAGAAGAAGAAAAAATTTTGAAACGCGCGATGTGTGTCCCATGGTTCCCTTCCATGTGTGCGATGGTGCTCGTCTCTGTGCGAGACAGCGGGACATGGGCCCTTCCATGTGCGCCGTCGTGTGCCGTGGTGCTCGACCCTGTGCGCGGTTGAGTGTCGGGTGGTGCTCATCCGTATGCTTTGATGCCCGTCAATGTGCGGGATGGTGCCCGCCGATGTGTGTAGACGTGTGCCGCGTAGCTCGGCCATGTGTGTCATGGTGCTCATCCCTGTGCGCACAACCGTGTCACCATGTGCGCGGACAGGTGCCACCATGTGCGCGGGCGGGTGCCACCATGTGTGCCGTCGTGGTCGACCGTGTGCGCGGTTTGAGTGTCGGGTGGTGCTCATCCGTATGCTTTGATGCCCGTCAATGTGCGGGATGGTGCCCGCCGATGTGTGTAGACGTGTGCCCCGTAGCTCGGCCATGTGTGTCATGTTGCTCATCCCTGTGCGCGGAACCGTGTCACCATGTGCGCGGACAGGTGCCACCATGTGCGGGGGCGGTATGGTGGGAAAAAAAAATTTTGTTCCCGAAAATTCAGAAGAAAAATTCTACGCATTCTACACTTCACGGGCAACAATCCTGTAAATTTTCAGGCCAAGATAAAATCTGGGAAGAGAGAAAAAATTCGACAAAGTTTTCCCACCGCCTCGGAAAATCAGTATCTATTGCTCTGACAAGGGAAAAAGTTGCCAGGACATCTATAGGGGGAGTCGTTTGAGGGGCTTCGGCCGAGCGCTGGCTGGGCAAGAGCGCAGGCTGCCGCGACACAAGGGCAGTCCGAGGCGAGCTTTGGCTCGGTAACAAGTGCTGTCTAATGTCCCATTTAAATGAAACGAGGGCGGCCCACAGGATGCGGTGCGTAACGTCGCACAGTCGCCGTGCCCGACCAGGTTCCGCCCGGTCGGTTTTCGAAAGTCGGGCTAGAAACGCGCGATGTTCCGTCCCCGATTTGAGCAGACGTGTCCCGCGATGGTGCTCGTCTCTGTTCGACAAAGCGCGACATAGGGCCCTTCGTGTGTGCCGTGGTGGTCGACCGTGTGCGCTGTTGCGTGTCGGGTGGTGCTCATCCGTATGCTTTGATGCCCGTCAATGTGCGGGATGGTGCCCGCCGATGTGTGTAGACGTGTGCCCCGTAGCTCGGCCATGTGTGTCATGTTGCTCATCCCTGTGCGCGGAACCGTGTCACCATGTGCGCGGACAGGTGCCACCATGTGCCCGGGCGGGTGCCACCATGTGTGCCGTCGTGGTCGATCGTGTGCGCGGTTGAGTGTCGGGTGGTGCTCATCCGTATGCTTTGATGCCCGTCAATGTGCGGGATGGTGCCCGCCGATGTGTGCAGACGTGTGCCCCGTAGCTCGGCCATGTGTGTCATGTTGCTCATCCCTGTGCGCGGAACCGTGTCACCATGTGCGCGGACAGGTGCCACCATGTGCGCGGGCGGGTGCCATGGTGAAAAAAAAAAAAAACTTTTGATTCCGAAAAATTCAGAAGAAAAATTCTACGCATTCTACACTTCACGGGCAACAATCCTGTAAATTTTCAGGCCAAGATAAAATCTGGGAAGAGAGAAAAAATTCGACAAAGTTTTCCCACCGCCTCGGAAAATCAGTATCTATTGCTCTGACAAGGGAAAAAGTTGCCAGGACATCTAATGGGGGAGTCGTTTGGGGAGGGCTTCGGCCGAGCGCTGGCTGGGCAAGAGGCGCAGACACAAGGGAGTCCGGGGGGGCTTTGGCTCGGTAACAAGTGCTGTAATGTCCCATTTAAATGAAACGAGGCGAGCTTTGGCTCGGTAACCAAGTGCTGTCTAATGTCCCATTCGTAAATGAAACGAGAGCGGCGCCAGTCCCCGATTTGAGCGGTGTCGCGACGGTGCCGTCGTTCGTTCGAAAAGCGCGACATAGGGCCCTTCGTGCCCGGTCGGTGGTCGACCGTGGTGTTGGGTGGGGTGTCATCCGTATGCTTTGATGCCGCAATGTGCGGGATGGTGCCCGCCGATTTGTGTAGACGTGTGCCGCGATGGTGCTCGGCCTCTGTGTCAGTGTCACCCTGCGCGACAAGTGGCGCCATGTGTGTGCCGAGGTGCCACCATGTGCCGGGTGCCACCAGTGTGCCGTCGTGGTCGACCGTGTGCGCGGTTGAGTGTCGGGTGGTGCTCATCCGTATGCTTTGATGCCCGTCAATGTGCGGGATGGTGCCCGCCGATGTGTGTAGACGTGTGCCCCGTAGCTCGGCCATGTGTGTCATGTTGCTCATCCCTGTGCGCGGAACCGTGTCACCATGTGCGCGGACAGGTGCCACCATGTGCGCGGGCGGGTGCCATGGTGAAAAAAAAAAAACTTTTGATTCCGAAAAATTCAGAAGAAAAATTCTACGCATTCTACACTTCACGGGCAACAATCCTGTAAATTTTCAGGCCAAGATAAAATCTGGGAAGAGAAAAAAATTCGACAAAGTTTTCCCACCGCCTCGGAAAATCAGTATCTATTGCTCTGACAAGGGAAAAAGTTGCCAGGACATCTATAGGGGGAGTCGTTTGAGGGGCTTCGGCCGAGCGCTGGCTGGGCAAGGGCGCAGGCTGCCGCGACACAAGGGCAGTCCGAGGCGAGCTTTGGCTCGGTAACAAGTGCTGTCTAATGTCCCATTTAAATGAAACGAGGGCGGCCCACAGGATGCGGTGCGTAACGTCGCACAGTCGCCGTGCCCGACCAGGTTCCGCCCGGTCGGTTTTCGAAAGTCGGGCTAGAAACGCGCGATGTTCCGTCCCCGATTTGAGCAGACGTGTCCCGCGATGGTGCTCGTCTCTGTTCGACAAAGCGCGACATAGGGCCCTTCGTGTGTGCCGTGGTGGTCGACCGTGTGCGCTGTTGCGTGTCGGGTGGTGCTCATCCGTATGCTTTGATGCCCGTCAATGTGCGGGATGGTGCCCGCCGATGTGTGTAGACGTGTGCCCCGTAGCTCGGCCATGTGTGTCATGTTGCTCATCCCTGTGCGCACAACCGTGTCACCATGTGCGCGGACAGGTGCCACCATGTGCCCGGGCGGGTGCCCACCATGTGTGCCGTCGTGGTCGATCGTGTGCGCGGTTGAGTGTCGGGTGGTGCTCATCCGTATGCTTTGATGCCCGTCAATGTGCGGGATGGTGCCCGCCGATGTGTGTAGACGTGTGTCCCGTAGCTCGGCCATGTGTGTCATGTTGCTCATCCCTGTGCGCGGAACCGTGTCACCATGTGCGCGGACAGGTGCCACCATGTGCGCGGGCGTGCCATGGTGCCATGGTAAAAAAAAAACTTTTGATTCCGAAAAATTAGAAGAAAAATTCTACGCATTCTACACTTCACGGGCAACAATCCTGTAAATTTTCAGGCCAAGATAAAATCTGGGAAGAGAGAAAAAATTCGACAAAGTTTTCCCACCGCCTCGGAAAATCAGTATCTATTGCTCTGACAAGGGAAAAAGTTGCCAGGACATCTATAGGGGGAAGTCGTTTGAGGGGCTTCGGCCGAGCGCTGGCTGGGCAAGAGCGCAGGCTGCCGCGACACAAGGGCAGTCCGAGGCGAGCTTTGGCTCGGTAACAAGTGCTGTCTAATGTCCCATTTAAATGAAACGAGGGCGGCCCACAGGATGCGGTGCGTAACGTCGCACAGTCGCCGTGCCCGACCAGGTTCCGCCCGGTCGGTTTTCGAAAGTCGGGCTAGAAACGCGCGATGTTCCGTCCCCGATTTGAGCAGACGTGTCCCGCGATGGTGCTCGTCTCTGTTCGACAAAGCGCGACATAGGGGCCCTTCGTGTGTGCCGTGGTGGTCGACCGTGTGCGCTGTTGCGTGTCGGGTGGTGCTCATCCGTATGCTTTGATGCCCGTCAATGTGCGGGATGGTGCCCGCCGATGTGTGTAGACGTGTGCCCCGTAGCTCGGCCATGTGTGTCATGTTGCTCATCCCTGTGCGCACAACCGTGTCACCATGTGCGCGGACAGGTGCCACCATGTGCCCGGGCGGGTGCCACCATGTGTGCCGTCGTGGTCGATCGTGTGCGCGGTTGAGTGTCGGGTGGTGCTCATCCGTATGCTTTGATGCCCGTCAATGTGCGGGATGGTGCCCGCCGATGTGTGTAGACGTGTGCCCCGTAGCTCGGCCATGTGTGTCATGTTGCTCATCCCTGTGCGCGGAACCGTGTCACCATGTGCGCGGACAGGTGCCACCATGTGCGCGGGCGGGTGCCATGGTGAAAAAAAAAAAAAACTTTTGATTCCGAAAAATTCAGAAGAAAAATTCTACGCATTCTACACTTCACGGGCAACAATCCTGTAAATTTTCAGCCCAAGATAAAATCCTGGGAAGAGAGAAAAATTCGACAAAGTTTTCCCACCGCCTCGGAAAATCAGTATCTATTGCTCTTACAAGGGAAAAAGTTGCCAGGACATCTATAGGGGGAAGAGTTTGAGGGGCTTCGGCCCGGCGCTGGCGGGTCACGAGCGCAGGCTGCCGCGGCACACGGGCAGTCCGAGGCGAGCTTTGGCTCAGTAACAAGTGCTGTCTAATGTCCCATTTAAATGACCCGATAACGTCGCACATGCAAGGAGTTGTCGCGCGCGGTCCCCCTGCGCGCGGCAACATAGTTTTGGAACGATTTTTCGCGAACGGGATTCGCCGTTGGTGCCTTCTACCTACTCTGTCTATTCTTTGAAAGATGGGATCTATTATTCCTGGATTCCGAAAGTGATTCTTGCTCTCCTTTGACATCTTGTGCCATTCCAAATGCCTGACAATGTTGGGCGCTGCCAGCGGCAGCGTCAGACGTGTCTTTGGCACTCAGAGGCGTCGTTGCTGTCTTGTTCCGGTCTTCTTCGTTTTGTCTGATATAGAAAATCTTTCTTTCGTTGATGTCCATGGACGTGTCTCCTCATTCGCTTGCCGGACGACGTGACCCTCGGTGCCTTGTGGC
>JAHSUH010001975.1:0-11177 GCA_025388415.1 Cynanchum wilfordii
AAATATTCTGATTGATCCTAACTATTATGAAATTATTAAAAAATTTGATAAAAAGAACTTGTTTATCTTACGTTTTGCCAGAGTTCGACCCAATTTACCAAAATCTCGAAAAAAAAAAATTGGAAATAAAGAAAAAAAACCGTCCTTGCTCAGGTCTGGGATTTTGGTTCTTCCGCGAAGTTGATCCTACCTTATAATCTATATCAAACACAAGGGTGGGTTTTACCAACTGAAAACCTTCTGTTAAATTTGAATCTAAATGAAAATGGTCTTATTGAAAATAGTGAAAAGACAACCATCAAAGGAAACCAAAAACAAAAGGGGAATCCGTTTCAAATAAAAAAAAAAAAAAAAAAAAAAAAAACACAAAAAAAAAAAAAAAAAAAGATAAAAAAAGATAAAAAAAGAAAACGAATCGGTCGAAAGCAAAAAGGGTCTTACATCAAATGTACAAAAACAAGGGGATGCCAAATCTGTTCCTTCAACAAAGGACGCAAAAGATAGTGGCCGAATGGTAAGGAAGAAAAAAAAAAAAAACAAAAAAAGGTGTAGAGCGAACGATAAGAAGTACTTTACTTTGTCAAATGCTGGCGAAGCGTAGTTGGCTGGAAAAAGGGGACAATAATATAACCATATATTGTTTCCTGCTTAAACGGAAAAATACACGAAAGCTTGTTATATCCTCGATAGGAATAGGACAATTAAATTTGGCGGCAATGGTGCATCGTAAAGTAACATATCCAGACCTGCTAAAAGAGGGATCCTGCGTCTCGAACACCGACGCATGCAGCCTGTAAAGGATGCAAATGTTATTATGGGTGAAACCTTAGTTATTTCGTTGGTTGATAAGATTAAGCAACAAATTAATCACGAATCTAGAAAACAACCCTATGGTGATAAGAATGGTTTGATTTGCTTGTTCCTGAAACCATTTTATCGCATAGACGTCGTAGAGAATTGAGAATTCTAATTTCTTTGAATTCAAAGACTGGGAATCCAAATCCAACATTTTGGACTGAGAACAACTGCAGTCAATCCTTGGATTTGGATAAAGAGAACCATCTTAATAAAGATAAGAATGAATTAATTAAATTAAAATTTTTCCTTTGGCCTAATTATCGATTAGAAGATTTAGCTTGTATGAATCGCTATTGGTTTGATACAAATAACGGCAGTCGTTTCAGTATGTTAAGGATACGGATGTATCCGCGGTTGAAAAGTCGTTGATAATCCATTTTTCCTATATATGCTATACTCCTACGGAGTATATGAAAGTAAAGAGGTTGACACACCTCACCTTCCATGCCATTCTAATATAGAATACGAAGACTAAAACCGCTGAGGTATCAATTAGGCCTACAAATCAATTAACAGAATCTTCTTCATTTTAGGTCTAAATTATGCCATGCAAAAATGAACCCCCTTTCCTTTTTTTTTTTGTTATTTTTCAGAATAAATTAAATTTAAACCTGGGTGGATTAATATGAGTTGATAAAATTAGGAGTTCATAAATAAATTCAGATTATTGTATATAACAGATTAAAATTACTAGCATTATTATTACTCATCGGTAAAATCCATATCTGTAAAAGTGTAAGAGGGAAAATCTTTTATGGTAAAAAGTGCATTCATTTCGGTTATTTCTGAAAAAGAAAGAAGGGGGTCGGTTGAATTTCAAGTATTCCGTTTTACCAATAAGATACGGAGACTTACTTCACATTTGGAAGTGCACAAAAAGACTATTTATCTCAGAGAGGTTTGCGAAAAATTTTAGGAAAACGTCAGCGGCTGCTGGCTTATTGGGAAAAAATAGAGCACGTTATAAAGAATTAATTGGTCAGTTGGGTATTCGAGGGAAAAAAAAAAACTCGTTAATTGAAAGAATCATTTTAAGTACTCTTTCCTTTTTTTTGTATTTGGATAAACTCTTTTCACTTTCAGCAATTCATGAAAAATGAATGGGTAAAAACTTATGACTGTACCGGCTACAAGAAAAGACCTTATGATAGTCAATATGGGGCCCCACCACCCATCAATGCATGGCGTTCTTCGACTCATCGTTACTCTAGATGGTGAAGATGTTATTGACTGTGAGCCTATATTAGGCTATTTACACAGGGGGATGGAAAATTGCGGAAAATCGAACAATTATCCAATATTTGCCCTATGTAACGCGTTGGGATATTTTAGCTACTATGTTCACGGAAGCAATCACTGTAAATGGGCCCGAACTATTAGGAAATATTCAAGTACCTAAAAGAGCTAGTTATATAAGAGTCATTATGTTGGAGTTGAGTCGTATAGCTTCCCATTTGTTATGGCTTGGCCCTTTTATGGCAGATATTGGTGCACAGACCCCATTCTTCTATATTTTTCGAGAAAGGGAATTGATATATGACTTATTCGAAGCAGCTACTGGTATGCGAATGATGCATAATTATTTTCGTATCGGAGGAATAGCCGCTGATCTACCTTATGGCTGGATAGAAAATGTTTGGATTTTTGTAATTGCTTTTAACGGGGGTTGCTGAATATAAAAAGCTTATTACACGGAATCCCATTTTTTAGAACGGGTTGAAGGCGTGGGCGTTATTCGCGGAGAAGAAGCACTAAATTGGGGTTTATCGGGCCCAATGCTACGGGCGTCGGAATCCAATGGGATCTTCGTAAAGTTGATCATTATGAGTGTTACGATGAATTTGATTGGGAAGTTCAATGGCAAAAAGAAGGAGATTCGTTAGCTCGTTATTTAGTACGAATCGGTGAAATGGCAGAATCCATAAAAATAATACAGCAGGCTCTGGAAGGAATTCCAGGAGGGCCCTACGAGAATTTAGAAATACGACGTTTTGATAGAGTAAAAGGTTTTGATATAGTAAAAGATTCCGAATGGAATGATTTTGAATATCGATTTATTAGTAAAAAACCTTCGCCAACCTTTGAATTGGCGAAACAAGAACTTTATGTGAGAGTTGAAGCCCCAAAGGGGGAATTGGGAATTTTTCTGATAGGAGATCCGAGTGTTTTTCCTTGGAGATGGAAAATTCGCCCGCCGGGTTTTATCAATTTGCAAATTCTTCCTCAGTTAGTTAAAAGAATGAAATTGGCCGATATTATGACGATATTAGGTAGCATAGATATCATTATGGGAGAGGTTGATCGTTAAAATGATAATGGATACAACCGAAATACAAGCTATCAATTCGTTTGCCAGATTAGAATCCTTAAAAGGGGTCTATGGGCTTTTATGGCTACTTGTCCCGATTTTTACTCTTGTATTAGGAATCACAATAGGTGTACTCGTAATTGTTTGGTTAGAAAGAGAAATATCTGCAGGGATACAACAACGTATTGACCTGAATACGCCGGGCCTTTAGGAATTCTTCAAGCTCTAGCAGATGGTACAAAACTACTTTTCAAAGAGAACCTTCTTCCATCTAGGAGATGGTCGGTTATTTAGTATCGGACCATCCGTCGCAGTGATATCGATTTTACTAAGTTATTCAGTAATTCCTTTTGGATACCACCTTATTTTAGCCGATCTTGATATGGGGTTTTTTTGTGGATCGCTATTTCAAGTATTGCTCCCGTTGGACTTCTTATGTCGGGATATGGATCAAATAATAAATATTCCTTTTTAGGTGGTTTACGCGCTGCTGCTCAATCAATTAGTTATGAAATACCATTAACTTTATGTGTATTATCAATATCTCTACGTGTGATTCGGTGTCTCTAATTAGCTGAAATAAAAAAAGTTCCTAGTTCTTTTCTTTCTAATTTCTTAGAAGAGGGTTAAGGTTAAATAATCTTTTCATCTTTTTTAGGCATCATTTGGGCTGATGAACTAAAGCAGATAGTTATATGAGTGAAAAAACGGCTTGCAAATTTGCAGTAAAAAGATTAAGTCTCATTTCCTATGTACAAGAATGGATTATTAATTAAAAAGCAGTAGAGGCCATTTGCCCCAAGATTGTGCTTAGTTATGATCACTTGAAGCGGGTTTAAACGGGAGGTTGAACAAAATTGAGTGGATGTTTAGAAAGACCAAAATACACAAAGGATTAGTAATGGATATTCTCTAAATTTTTTAAGAGGATATTTCTGCACATAAATGGAATTCGAATTGGGACTTTTGTTAGTAGAAATGATCAAGAAGTACTACCCACGATTCCGACCTAGAGTATGCTCCTATCCACCGATAAAGTAAATAACTATCAAGAACGAAGTAATCTTTTATTTTGAGTAAAATCCCTTTTATGAGAAAGGAGAATAGGAACCAAAAAAATAGAATAAAATAATTAAATAAGTCCTTTTCTTCGATCTGTTCATTAGTTAGAAAGAGAGAACTCTTGACATGATTCATAAATTAATAATTTATGGAATACCGAATTTTTTTCGTAATTGAAAAAAAATAGCTTGAAATACTTATATGATGCTGTCAAAAAGGTTTTTATTCAAGGATTAAGTTATTGATTAACAAACAAAAATGACATTCCTAAATAAAAAGATGAGATGAATTCAGAAGACCCCCTTTTTAATATATATTTTAAATTAAAAAAAATATAGCAAACAGAATTCCGTTGGTCTAATTTGGGGAACTTGGGATAAGTTTTGACTGACTCCCTACAAAAAAATATCAAGATAAAGATAAATAATAATTTAATGTCCTTAGATTTATTTGTGACCCTTGAGGAGCCGTATGAGGTGAAAATCTCACGTATGGTTCTGTAATAGCGGTAAGAACCGGGATGTTCTAATCGACTATGATTATCTAACAGTTCAAATAGAAAATAAGGTACAGATTCATATAGTTGATGCGCCGTCAAAAAAATTATAATTTTTAAACTGTAGTTACTTATTTTTTCTCTTGTTTTAGCTATTGGTGATTTGTTAAAAAACAAGCTTGGTATTCAGCATTTGCTTTTTAGTGGAGTTTCTTGAATATTATTAAAGAATAAACATTATTTTTGCAATGATGATTAAAAACAAATTAGTTTGAAGTAAAGTTGTCCATACTTGATTACCTAGAGAAATAGGTAAAAGAAATTTCCATCCAAGATTTAAAAGTTGGTCTATTCTCAACCTTGGTAAAGTCCATCTTGTTGCAATAGGAATGAACAAGAACAAATAAGTTTTAGCTAATGTAATAAAGATGCTGATTATTGTTCCAAAAACTTTACCTACTTTAGTTATATTTATGTCCAAAATTTTAGGAACGAATAGGTATGGAATAGAAAGATTCCAACCTCCTAAGTAAAGAACTGTTATAAATAACGAAGAAACTAGTAGATTCAGATATGAAGCAACGTAAAATAAACCAAATTTGATACCTGAATATTCGGTTTGATAACCTGCTACTAATTCTTCTTCTGCTTCTGGTAAATCAAAGGGTAATCTTTCACACTCAGCTAGAGAAGAAATTATAAAAATGAGAAACCCTATAGGTTGACGCCACAAATTCCACCCCAAAAAGCCATATTTTGACTGCGCTTCAACTATATCAATTGTACTTGAACTGTTAGATAATCATAGTCGATTAGAACATCCCTGTTCTTACCACTATTACAGAACCATACGTGAGATTTTCACCTCATACGGCTCCTCAAGGGTCACAAATAAATCTAAGGACATTAAATTATTATTTATCTTTATCTTGATATTTTTTTTGTAGGATAGAGTCAAAACTTATCCCAAGTTCCCCAAATTAGACCAACGGAATTCTGTTTGCTATATTTTTTATTTAAAATATATATTAAAAAAAGGTGCTTCTGAATTAATCTCATCTTTTCATTTTAGGAATGTCATTTTTGTTTGTTAATCAATAACTTAATCCTTGAATAAAAACCTTTTTGTAACAGCATCATATAAGTATTTCAAGCTATTTTTTTTTCAATTACGAAAAAGAATTCGGTATTCCATAAATTATTAATTTATGAATCATGTCAAGAGTTCTCTCTTTCTAACTAATGAACAGATCGAAGAAAAGGACTTATTTAATTATTTTATTCTATTTTTTTCGTTCCTATTCTCCTTTCTCATAAAAGGGATTTTACTCAAAAATAAAAGATTACTTCGTTCTTGATAGTTATTTACTTTATCGGTGGATAGGAGCATACTCTAGGTCGGAATCGTGGGTAGTACTTCTTGATCATTTCTACTAACTTAAAGTCCCAATTCGAATTCCATTTATGTGCAGAAATATCCTCTTAAAAAATTTAGAGAATATCCATTACTAATCCTTTGTGTATTTTGGTCTTTCTAAACATCCACTCAATTTTGTTCAACCTCCCGTTTAAACCCGCTTCAAGTGATCATAACTAAGCAACCAATCTTGGGGCAAATGGCCTCTACTGCTTTTTAATTAATAATCCATTCTTGTACATAGGAAATGAGACTTAATCTTTTTACTGCAAATTTGCAAGCCGTTTTTTTCACTCATATAACTATCTGCTTTAGTTCATCAACCCAAATGATGCCTAAAAAAGATGAAAAAGATTATTTAACCTTAACCCTCTTCTAAGAAATTAGAAAGAAAAGAACTAGGAACTTTTTTCTATTTCAGCTAATTAGAGACACCGAATCACACGTAGAGATATTGATAATACACATAAAGTTAATGGTATTTCATAACTAATTGATTGAGCAGCAGCGCGTAAACCACCTAAAAAGGAATATTTATTATTTGATCCATATCCCGACATAAGAAGTCCAACGGGAGCAATACTTGAAATAGCGATCCACCACAAAAAAACCCCAATATCAAGATCGGCTAAAATAAGGTGGTATCCAAAAGGAATTACTGAATAACTTAGTAAAATCGATATCACTGCGACGGATGGTCCGATACTAAATAACCGACCATCTCCTCTAGATGGAAGAAGGTTCTCTTTGAAAAGTAGTTTTGTACCATCTGCTAGAGCTTGAAGAATTCCTAAAGGCCCGGCGTATTCAGGTCCAATACGTTGTTGTATCCCTGCAGATATTTCTCTTCTAACCAAACAATTACGAGTACACCTATTGTGATTCCTAATACAAGAGTAAAAATCGGGACAAGTAGCCATAAAAGCCCATAGACCCCTTTTAAGGATTCTAATCTGGCAAACGAATTGATAGCTTGTATTTCGGTTGTATCCATTATCATTTTTAACGATCAACCTCTCCCATAATGATATCTATGCTACCTAATATCGTCATAATATCAGCCAATTTCATTCCTTTTAACTAACTGAGGAAGAATTTGCAAATTGATAAAACCCGGCGGGCGAATTTTCCATCTCCAAGGAAAAACACTCAGATCTCCTATCAGAAAAATTCCCAATTCCCCTTTGGGGCTTCAACTCTCACATAAAGTTCTTGTTTCGCCAATTCAAAGGTTGGCGAAGGTTTTTTACTAATAAATCGATATTCAAAATCATTCCATTCGGAATCTTTTACTATATCAAAACCCTTTTACTCTATCAAAACGTCGTATTTCTAAATTCTCGTAGGGCCCTCCTGGAATTCCTTCCAGAGCCTGCTGTATTATTTTTATGGATTCTGCCATTTCACCGATTCGTACTAAATAACGAGCTAACGAATCTCCTTCTTTTTGCCATTGAACTTCCCAATCAAATTCATCGTAACACTCATAATGATCAACTTTACGAAGATCCCATTGGATTCCGGACGCCCGTAGCATTGGGCCCGATAAACCCCAATTTAGTGCTTCTTCTCCGCGAATAACGCCCACGCCTTCAACCCGTTCTAAAAAATGGGATTCCGTGTAATAAGCTTTTTATATTCAGCAACCCCCGTTAAAAAGTAATTACAAAAATCCAAACATTTTTCTATCCAGCCATAAGGTAGATCAGCGGCTATTCCTCCGATACGAAAATAATTATGCATCATTCGCATACCAGTAGCTGCTTCGAATAAGTCATATATCAATTCCCTTTCTCGAAAAATATAGAAGAATGGGGTCTGTGCACCAATATCTGCCATAAAAGGGCCAAGCCATAACAAATGGGAAGCTATACGACTCAACTCCAACATAATGACTCTTATATAACTAGCTCTTTTTAGGTACTTGAATATTTCCTAATAGTTCGGGCCCATTTACAGTGATTGCTTCCGTGAACATAGTAGCTAAATAATCCCAACGCGTTACATAGGGCAAATATTGGATAATTGTTCGATTTTCCGCAATTTTCTCCATCCCCCTGTGTAAATAGCCTAATATAGGCTCACAGTCAATAACATCTTCACCATCTAGAGTAACGATGAGTCGAAGAACGCCATGCATTGATGGGTGGTGGGGCCCCATATTGACTATCATAAGGTCTTTTCTTGTAGCCGGTACAGTCATAAGTTTTTTACCCATTCATTTTTTCATGAATTGCTGAAAGTGAAAAGAAGTTTATCCAAATACAAAAAAAAGGAAAGAGTACTTAAAATGATTCTTTCAATTAACGAGTTTTTGTTTTTGCCTCTCGAATACCCAACTGACCAATTAATTCTTTATAACGTGCTCTATTTTTTTTGCCAAATAAGCCAGCAGCCGCTGACGTTTTCCTAAAATTTTTCGCAAACCTCTCTGAGATAAATAGTCTTTTTTTGTGCACTTCCAAATGTGAAGTAAGTCTCCGTATCTTATTGGTAAAACGGAATACTTGAAATTCAACCGACCCCCCTTCTTTCTTTTTCAGAAATAACCGAAATGAATGCACTTTTTTACCATAAAAGATTTTCCTCTTACACTTTTACAGATATGGATTTTACCGATGAGTAATAATAATGCTAGTAATTTTAATCTGTTATATACAATAATCTGAATTTATTTATGAACTCCTAATTTTATCAACTCATATTAATCCACCCAGGTTTAAATTTAATTTATTCTGAAAAAATAACAAAAAAAAGAAGGAAAGGGGTTCATTTTTGCATGGCATAATTTAGACCTAAAATGAAGAAGATTCTGTTAATTGATTTGTAGGCCTAATTGATACCTCAGCGGTTTTAGTCTTCGTATTCTATATTAGAATGGCATGGAAGGTGAGGTGTGTCAACCTCTTTACTTTCATATACTCCGTAGGAGTATAGCATATATAGGAAAAAATGGATTATCAACGACTTTTTCAACCGCGGATACATCCGTATCCTTAACATACTGGAAACGACTGCCGTTATTTGTATCAAACCAATAGCGATTCATACAAGCTAAATCTTCTAATCGATAATTAGGCCAAAGGAAAAATTTTAATTTAATTAATTCATTCTTATCTTTATTAAGATGGTTCTTTTTATCCAAATCCAAAGATTGACTGCAGTTGTTCTCAGTCCAAAATGTTGGATTTGGATTCCCAGTCTTTGAATTCAAAGAAATTAGAATTCTCAATTCTCTACGACGTCTATGCGATAAAATGGTTTCAGGAACAAGCAAATCAAAACCATTCTTATCACCATAGGGTTGTTTTCTAGATTCGTGATTAATTTGTTGCTTAATCTTATCAACCAACGAAATAACTAAGGTTTCACCCATAATAACATTTGCATCCTTTACAGGCTGCATGCGTCGGTGTTCGAGACGCAGGATCCCCTTTTAGCAGGTCTGGATATGTTACTTTACGATGCACCATTGCCGCCAAATTTAATTGTCCTATTCCTATCGAGGATATAACAAGCTTTCGTGTATTTTTCCGTTTAAGCAGGAAACAATATATGGTTATATTATTGTCCCCTTCTTTCATCCCCTTGTTTTTGTACATTTGATGTAAGACCCTTTTTGCTTTCGACCGATTCGTTTTCCTTTTTTTTTTTTTTATTTTTTTTTTTTTTTTGGTTTTTTTTTTTTTTTTTTTTTTTTTTTATTTGAAACGGATTCCCCTTTTTGTTTTTGGTTTCCTTTGATGGTTGTCTTTTCACTATTTTCAATAAGACCATTTTCATTTAGATTCAAATTTAACAGAAGGTTTTCAGTTGGTAAAACCCACCCTTGTGTTTGATATAGATTATAAGGTAGGATCAATTCGCGGAAGAACCAAAATCCCAGACCTGAGCAAGGACCGGTTTTTTTGTTCTTTATTCCAATTTTTTTTTTTTCGAGATTTTGGTAAATTGGGGTCGAACTCTGGCAAAAACGTAAGATAAACAAGTTCTTTTTTATCAAATTTTTTAATAATTTCATAATAGTTAGGATCAATCAGAATATTTTCAGTATTCGCCACATCCATTTGCATGTAGGACTCCATTCTAAATTCGTAGCTCCAATCCTCAAATATATAATTTCGATCCAAATATTTTCTATTGGAATTTATTTTTGCATCTCTAAAATTGAAATACTCAATATCCTCAAAATTTTCAGTAGGGATACTTCTCCATATAGATATATCAGACATATTATATCTATGCGTGTTGGATTTATAAAAATACCTTTGTTTTTTTTTAATTGGACTTGCGAGCTTGATTTAGAAATAGATGAGTCCCTCTTTTTTTCATAATTCAAATTAATAAATTTATATGCTAAAAGATCATATCTAGAAGTTTTTTGAAACTTCCTTTCTTCATCTGAATCCCACTTGTAATTTTTATGACGTCTATTTCTGAACTTTTTGAGTATGAATTTATACCATTTACTACGAGATGGTCCCATTAACAACCAGTTTTTCCATTCATTCATTTCAGAATTCGGGAGTTTCTTATGACTTAATTTAGAATGAAGTATTCCTTGTGTTTCAAAGTAATCTTTTATTTCATCCTTAATAAAAAAAAGACATTCCGTCATATTGAAAAAAAGATCGTAATTTGTTACTAACTCGGCTTTGTGATAATTTATAAAATACATATGCTTGTGAGAAATGGGATAAGTCACAAAAACTATCTAAATTTTTACTATTTCTAAGACTATAAATTTGTTTGTTTAGAGTTGAAATAAAGTTAATTCTATTTTTAAAGTAAATTATATTTTGATTTTCTCTATTAAGCCTTTCTTGATTTGTTTCATTAATGGGTTTTATCCGTCATTTTTTTTATTGATTCAAGAAAAAATTGTATATTGAGTCTCGAAATATTAATAATAGATAAAAAAATATACATGGATATTTTTTCAAGGAAAATCTTTAGAAAACAATCGAATTGAGAGATTAATCGAACATTTCTTCTTTTTAATATTTGGCAAATATTTGTTATCGATTCGAATCTTT
>JAHSUH010001978.1:0-15684 GCA_025388415.1 Cynanchum wilfordii
AAGTTAAAGCTAATTGTTCAATTGTTGAGCTTCATCCACTCTCACATGACATGAAGAAAGCTGGAGTTTATTGAGTACAAAGGTATTCCATGGAGATTGTTGTCCTCCAACTTTATTAGACATTGGAAAGACAATTGCAGAAAATTGCAAAGGGAGCCTTGGCTGTTGTTGTGGTTGCAGGGCTCTTAAAGAAAGATAAGAATGTGGATTCATGGAAGCAGATTTCTGAAAATATAAAACCATGGACATACTAGAACTAAGTTACAAACATTTACCGGATTATCTGAAACCATGCTTTCTTTATCTTGGAGCTTTTCGAGTAGATGAAATAATTGTTGCCAAGAAGTTGATACAAGCCGAGGGGTTTGTGCAGAGTGATGGGATAAAAACCAGGGAGTTAGTAGCCAAAGAGTACTTGATGGAATTAGTTTCCAGAAGCCTAGTTTTCGTTGCCAAGAGAGGTTCCAGAAATGGGATCAAGCAGTGTCGTGTTCATGACTTGTTGCACCAATTATGCTTGATCAAAGCTGAAGAAGAAAGGTTTTTTCTGGTTCCAAATAACGAGTCTGATCATTATTCTACTCTAAACAACTACCAAAATTACCGTATCAATGTTCATGACAAATGGGGGCCTTTTCTTTATTCCAAGCCTGTTGTTCCCGGTCTTCGATCAGTACTTTTTTTTTTTTTTTAACAGGTATGATTATATTTCTTACATCCCTGGGTTTCTTAAAGAGTTTAAACTATTAAGAGTTTTGGACCTCACTGATGCCCATATCACACAAAGTGATTTTCATGATATAACACACCTCATTCATCTAAGACTGTTAGCAGTTGTTTGTAGCTTTACAATCCCACCATCCATAGCCAATCTTTTGAGACTGGAAGTTCTGCGCTTCCATGCGAGATTATCAGTGACCTTGCTGGGTGTTGTGATTAAAATGGCAAGTTTACGGCATATATTTGCAGGTACATGCTATATTGAATATAAAGAAGATTTTGATAAGATGGTGCCTGAAATTTCTTCTCCATTGACAAATTTGGAGACTTTAACTACACTATTTTTCCATGATGAATTATCATTCACAAGGGTATCTCAAAGTTTACCCAACTTACTGAAATTTGGTGTTATATGTTCTTTTTGTGTTCGTCTGTCAAGCTACTTCAAGAAGCTTGAATCTCTGAAACTGCACATTCCAACTATTCTAGAGAGACTAATAAATGAGCCTATTCCTCCCTCCATATTGGACTTCCCCTCAACTCTCAAGAAACTGAATTTGCTGGTAAGTGTGCAATTATCAGGTTCTATGATATCATCAATTGGGAAACTGAGCAATCTTGAAGTTCTGAAACCGAATGCAAACTTGGAGGATGATAGATGGGATGTGGAAGATGATGAATTCTTGCAGCTGAAATACATTGATTTCAGAAAATCATCTGTTAAAGAATGGAATGCATCCGATGAATCCTTCCCTTGCCTCGAACAACTTCTTGTCAGAAATTGTCTTGAACTTGGAGAACTCCCTGCCAGATTTGGTTCAGTTATTACATTGAAAAGAATTGAGGTACAAAATTGTAGTTACAGTTTGTCAAATTCATTTCAACAAATTGATGGTGGAAACGGAGGCCTTCTGTATTCAATTTTCTAATTAGCTTCTCAACAGCAGTATGGATGAGAGAAGTAGATTCTAATTCCTTCCCCTTTCTTTCCTATAAAAAATTTTATAATGTTAAAAGCTTGAATCTTGACAAAACTTTTTATGCTGATATTTTCTTGTTGCAGATATCTTTCTTCCCAGCTTTAAAAATGAGAAGTTAGATGACATCTGTTAAATATTGGAAGGAACTTTGTTTTGATCATATTTATTTTGATCCCCATGTAACTTTTTCAGGAGTACTGTTTAGTTTGATTCTCAATATATATATCTAGTTTTTTATTTTCAACAATATTTCTCTCTTTGTCTCTCTCTATATAAATGATATATATGTATCACTTTCCTTGAGTTGACACTAGATAAAGGAGGTGTAAAGAGAAGCTCCTAAAAGTATCATGCAAGCATTAAAGTTTCAAGGATTCCTGGTGTCAAATAGACTTGATAGTGGATGAAGACTATCAAAACTCTTTTCTGGATTCCTGATGTGGCTCCCTTCTTCCTTCTATTGCTATTGCTTTAATATATATTTTTTTGGATAAAATAAAATATTCAAGATTACAAAGTCAGACTTTAATTTATTTTTAATAAAAATTAAATTTTACTTATAGATTATAAAAAATAAAATTTAATTATAATATATTAAATATTAAAAGAATATTATATATATTTTGTTGGTATAAATAAATAAATTTTATTGTTTTTTTTTTAAAGTGAGAATTTATTTTAGTACAAATATATATAATATTCTTTTAATATTAAAATACATTATAACTAAATAATTTATTATTTATAAGTAAAATTTAATTAAATAAATAAATAATTAAGAGTAAAAATAGATTCTTATTATTTTATTGGAAAAATATGATCTACTTTACCATGAATATATTGGACAACTTCTTCAATTTAGAAAATATAGAAATCACGAGATTGAATCTGAAAGTGGGGCTCCCGATTCTTATTATAATGAAGAATAAGGTCAACCCATGCTTTGGAATTTTCTTTTTTTTTTTTTTTTTTAAATTTTCGGACTTCTCAAAGGTTGCAAAATTTTACCAATGGAAGATGATCACTCTTCGCCGGTTGTGGTTCCTACTCGGAACCTCTGGCAAACAATTTGGAATTCAGATTTTAAGCCTACTCCATTTACGCGGGAATAAATTTGGAAACTGCAGCGGGAGGTGATGTTGCAGCAACTAACGTTCATGCTCTTGCAGAATCGTGGGGTTAGAACTGAATCCCTTGATAATATTCAAACTATGGCTAAAATATTAGCCCATGGAATTCTCGAGAAAGCAACGACATTCGTATTAACCCGAAGATGGAAATCTCTTTTTCTTGACCACGGTCAATGGAAATCTGATCTTTCAAGGTTTAAGACAACCTTAAATAAGAATATCAAGCCAAGTCTCAAGAAATTCTGCCTCGGAATTGTTGATCCGTTATTGCAAGGTAACTATTCTACTAGAGATTATGGTATCTTCGTGTTCATCAACGTTATACTCTTGAAACTAGAGGATTTTAAGAATTTAAAACCAAATCTGATTAAGCCGGTGAAGAAACAAATGCGAATCCTTGAAGAGATGTTAAACTATGCTGCGATAATTGCTAGGAAAATGGCAAATTTAGATGAAAATTTGCAAAATATAGAGCCTTGGGTTAATACTCCTGCAGCTATAGTTATTCTGTATTGGGTTCATAAGAAGCAGATTTCTATGGCTTGTTCTTCACTACAGAAGTTCAATCCCAACATTCTGGAGTATGTGGAGGCCTATATCTTAGTTATAAAGACTTTAAAGCCATCAAATGTATCTGAAATTCTTGTGATGCGAAATGCTGTTGGGCAGTTTACCAAAATGATTCTATAGGAATTTATTGTGTTCACGGATGATCTTTTTGATATGTCCAAAGAAGGACTGGCATTTTGGACAGCATGTCATGGTCCAACCCAAATTTGCAATATATTTTATCTTGTATTGTTTTAATGTTATTTTTTTTTTGTGGGCTTTTATCATGGACTTTTTTATTGTGCTTTTACATTGGCCCATTTTTAACTCTTGTGTTAGGGTATTTTATTGCCTTCATTCTGCTATACAACACAAGAGGGAAATCAAAAAATTGAGAGAGGTAGCAATTTTCGGTTTCACAGGTGCTGTTACAATAAAGTGATCCGATCAAGGGTAAAACGTAGTCTGATTTGGCTTAAATTTTGATAGTTTGTTCCTGACATTAAGAGCTTTATTTTGAACGGTCAGATCGTTATTTTGAGCTCTGGTTTGGTCATAATTGACATCGGACAGAACTGCTTTTCAGGTGACTTCTACTCTTTTGATCTCTTATTGATTGGAGTTTTTTGGTGGTGTGTGAACCTTTTGTAGATTGATTTTGGTTTATTTTACCCTCAATTATCAATAAGAGAAACATAGGGTGAACTCCTTAAACGTCCCGTGTTTTTTTTTACTCTTCATATCGAAGGGTTTTTTCCACGTATAAATTGTGTGTGTTTTTTGCAGTTTTAATATTCTTATTATGACCGTTTATTCACTGCAATATTATTGGTTTTAGTTTTGTGAATTTGTTGTGACAATATTGGGTTGATTAATTTGTGATATTGGTTGATAGCCTTGTGTGTGACATTGTGGGTGTCGTAGAGACCCCTTGCTTCCCTACAACTTGGTATCAGAGCTTACAGTTAATATTTAGTCACATTATGGAGTCAAGTAATAGTGGCTCGATGGTTAAATTGACATCAACCAATTATTCTATTTGGAGACCTATGATGGAAGACTTGTTGTATTGCAAAGATTTGTTTGATCCTCTTGAAATTGTCACCAATGAGGATGATAGTATTACTAAACCAACTAGACCTAAAAAGATGGAAGAAAGAGAATGGACAAAGTTGAAAAGAAAGACTTTGGGTATTATTAGGCAATGAGTTGATATTAGCATATACAACCTTGTGTCACAAGAGTCCGACCCTTATGATTTGTGGAAGAAGTTGGAAGGTCTTTATGAAAGGAAGACCGCACATAGTAAAGCTTCATTGATTAAAAAACTTGTTAATTTGAAATTGAAAGGTGAGAAGTCTTTTTCTCGAGCATCTCAATGACTTCCGGGATATTATTAACAAGTTGACTATTATGAAGATTGTTCTTGATGATGAGTTGCGGGCTTTGTTCTTGTTGAGTTCTTTGCTTTGGATAGTTGGGAAACCTTGGTTGTGACTATTAGTAACTCTGCTCCAAATGGTGTGCTATCCGTGGATGTGATCAAAGAAAGAATGTTTAATGAAGAAATCAGAAGAAAGGAGATGAGAGTTGATAATTCACAAGCTTTTGTTGTTGAGAATAGAGGAAGAAGCAAGAGTAGAGGTTCCAAAGGTCGTGATAACTCAAGGAATAGGTCCAAATCCAGTGATGAGAAAAATGTGACTACATGCAACTATTGCAAGAAGCCTGGTGATGTCAAGAAGTATTGTTTCCGCTTGAAAAGGGAGCAAAGAAAGAAGCATGATTCACAAAAAGAGGGAGATGCCAACAATACTGCAACAACCGCTTCTAAAAGTGATGATGAGGTCACTTTGATTTGTGCAATTAGTGAGTGTCATCATGTTGATGGTTCGGACATAGAGTGGCTAGTAGATACAAGTACTTCATACCATTGTGTTCCTAGAATGGAATATTTTATGAACTACCAAGCTGGTAATTTTTGTAGTGTCAAGATGGGTAATCAAAGCTCAGCAAGCATTGTTGAGTTAGGTGATATTCATGTGAAGACAAGTGTTGGTTGCATGCTTACATTGAACAATGTTCGTCATATTCCCGATCTACGTCTTAACTTGTTGTCTGCTAATGTCCTTGATAAAGAAGACTTTCGACATACTTTTGGAGATGGTAAATGGAAGTTGTCCAAGGGTTCTTTGACAGTTGCACGTGGCGAGTTGTGTTGTTCTTTGTATAAGACATACCTAAATGTATGTTCCGGTGAGCTTAATGCAGTGGAAGAGAAGAATTCTCCTAATTTGTGGCATCACATATTGGGACACATAAGTGACAAGGGTATAAAATTTTTAGTAGGTAAATCTCTTATGGATACCGCTATTGTTCTTGACCCTTGTGATCATTGTTTGACAGACAAACAACATAGAGCTTCTTTTTCAAGGAAGTCTACTAGGAGGCAAGCTAAGCTTGAGCTTGTGCACTCCGATGTTTGTGGTCCTATTGAAGTGGAATCTAATGGTGACAACAAATATTTTGTCATTTTCATTGATGATGCTACTTGGAAGACTTGAGTCTATATGTTAAAGACAAAGAGTTAAGTGTTTGAAACTTTCCAAAAATTTCATGCTATGGTGGAAAGGGAAACAAAAAGAAATTTTAAGTGTCTTTGTTCCGACAATGGTGGTGAGTATACTTCATATGAGTTCAAGAACTATTGCTCATTTCATGGCATTAGACATGTGAAGCCCGTTCTGGCACCCCACAACATAATGGTGTTGCGAGAGAGGATGAATAGAACCTTTGTGGAGAAGGTGAGATGTTTGTTGAAAATGTCAAATCTTCCTAAGTCATTTTGGGCTGAGGCAGTACAGACTGCAGTGTACTTGATCAACCGTTCTCCATCAATTCCTTTGGGTCTTGACATTCTTGAAAGAGCATGGAAGGGATGTGATCCCAAATATTCACATCTTAGAGTCTTTGGATGCAAGGCATACATGCATGTGCCGAAGGATCAGAGATCGAAACTTGATTCCAAGACTAGTCCATGTGTGTTTGTTGGCTATGGTGATGAAGAGTGTGGGTTCAGGCTTTATGATCCCGAGAAACAGAAAGTGGTGAGAAGCAGAGATATGGTATTCTTTGAGCACGAGATGGGTGCGGATCTTCTGACCGCAAGGTACAATGCTAACTCAGATTTTTATGTTGATACTAATGATGTTTCTTCTGTCCCTACTTCTATTTCCGATGGACAGCCAACACATGAGAATTTGGAGGCAACACATGATGATGTTGAGGAGGTACAACCTGATGATGAAGGTGTTGTACTAGAGTTTGATAATGCTCCTAATGATGCTCAACCGGATGAGGAAGAAGATCATGAGCAGGGGGGAGCAACCTTCAAGCTTCAAGCTTTTCGTGCAAGTCACCATGTAAAAATGAAGTTTTCACATCAAGTTGTTCCAACTCAAGATCAAGACTTGCAGCTAACCCCAAAACAGTTTTGATAGAAGTCATCTTGACAACAGGAGAGAAGATCTCATCAAAATCGATGCCCTTTTTCCGATTGCACCCTTTGACCACCAATCTAGCTTTGCGCCTAACAATCTTCTCACCATCTTTCTTATTCTTGAAAATTCATTTGTTTCTCAAGACTTTCTTGCCCATAGGAAGTTTCATCAAATCATAAGTCCGATTCATTTTCAAAGAATTCATCTCATCTTTCATAGCCTCGAGCCAAAGATCTCTGTCTTCACTAGACAACACTTCTTGGAAACTCTCGGGCTCCCCCTCATTAGTGACCAAGATGTACTCCGAGCTTGGATATTTTGAAGAAGGTTTGCACTCTCTGTTTGACATTCGAACCCGTACATCATCCACTAGTGGGATAGGTTGCTCTCCCTGCTCATGATCTTCTTCCTCATATGGCCGAGCATCATTAGGAGCATTATCAAACTCGGTACATCACCATCATCGTCAGGTTGTACCTCCTCAACATCATCATGTGTTGCCTCCAAATTTTCATGTGTTGGCTGTCTATCGAAATAGAAGTAGGGGACAGGAAGAAACATTAGTAGTATCAACATAAAAATCCGAGTTAGCATTGCACCTTGCGGTCGGAAGATCTCGCACCCATCTCGTGCTCAAAGAATACCACATCTCTACTTATCACTACCTTCTGTTTCTCGGGATCATAAAGCCCGAACTTATACTCTTCATCACCATAGCCAACAAACACACATGGACTAGTCTTGGAATCAAGTTTCGATCTCTAATCCTTCGGCACATGCATTTATGCCTTGCATCCAAAGACTCTAAGATGTGAATATTTGGGATCACATCCCTTCAATTCTCTTTCAAGAATGTCAAGACCCAAAGGAATTGATGGAGAATGGTTGATCAAGTACGCTGCGATCTGTCTCGCCTCGGCCCAAAACGACTTAGGAAGATTTGACATTTTCAACAATTATCTCACCTTCTCCACAACGGTTCGGTTCATCCTTTTCGCAACGTGGGGTGCCAGGAATAGTCATCACATGTCTAATGCCATGAAGTGAGCAATAGTTCTTGAACTCATGTGAAGTATACTCACCACCATTGTCGGAACAAAGACACTTCAACTTTTTTTCTGTTTCCCTTTCCACCATAACATGAAATTTCTGGAAAATTTCAAACACTTGACTCTTTGTCTTTAACATAGACCTAAGTCTTCCGAGTAGCATCATCTATGAAAGTGACAAAATATTTGTTGCCACCATTAGATTCCACTTCAATAGGACCACAAACATCGGAGTGCACAAGCTCAAGCTTAGCTTGCCTCCTAGTAGACTTCCTTGAAAAAGAAGCTCTATGTTGTTTGTCTGCCAAACAATGATCACAAGGGTCAAGAGAAATAGCGGAAATAGCGTTATCCACAGGAATAAGAGATTTACTTGCTAAAAATTTTATCCTCTTGTCACTTATGTGTCCCAATCTACGATGCCATAAATTAGGAGAATTCTTCTCTTCCATTGCATTAAGCTCACCGGAACATACATTTAGGTATGTCTTATACAAAGAACAACACAACTCGCCACGTGCAACTGTCAAAGAACCCTTGGACAACTTCCATTTACCATCTCCAAAAGTATGTCAAAAGCCTTCTTTATCAAGGACATTAGCAAACAATAAGTTAAGACGTAGATCAGGAATATGACGCACATTGTCAGGTGTAAGCATGCAACCAACACTTGTCTTCACACGAATATCACCTAACTCAACAATGCTTACCGAGCTTTGATTACCCATCTTGACACTACAAAAATTACCAGCTTGGTAGTTCATGAAATATTCTATTCTAGGAACACAATGATATGAAGCACCTGTATCTACTAGCCACTCGTGTCCGAACCATCAACATGATGGCACTCACTAGTTGCACAAATCAAAGTGACCTCATCATCACTTTTAGAAGCGATGCTCGCGATAGTTGTTGTCATCTCCCTCTTTTCGTGAATCATGCTTCTTTCTTTGTTCCCTTTTCAAGCGGAAACAATACTTCTTGACATGACCAGACTTCTTGAAATAGTTACATGTAGTCACATTTTTCCCATCACTTGATTTGGACCTATTCCTTGAGTTATCACGACCTTTGGAACCCCTACTCTTGCTTCTTCCTCTATTCTCAACAACAAGAGCTTGTGAATTATCAACTCCCATCTCCTTTCTTCTGATTTCTTCATTAAACATGCTTTCTTTGATTACATCCACAGATAGCACACCATTTGGAGTAGAACTCAATAAGAATAAAGCCTGCAACTCATCATCAAGAACAATCTTCATAATAGTCAACTTGTTAATAATATCCTGGAAGTCATTGAGATGCTCAGAAACAGACTTCCCACCTTTCAATTTCAAATTAACAAGTTTTTTAATCAATGAAGCTTTATTATGTGCGGTCTTCCTTTCATAAAGACCTTCCAACTTCTTCCACAAATCATAAGGGTTGGACTCTTGCGACACATGGTTGCATATGCTAATATCAACCCATTGCCTAATAATCCCCAAAGTCTTTCTTTTCAACTTTGTCCATTCTCTTTCTTCCATCTTTTTAGGTTTAGTTGGTTTAGTAATACTACCATCCTCATTGGTGATAATTTCAAGAGGATCAAATAAATCCTTGCAATATAACAAGTTTTCCATCATAGGTCTCCAAATAGAATAATTGGTTGATGTCAATTTAACCATCGAGCCACTATTACTTGACTCCATAATGTGACTAAAGTTTAATCGTAAGCTCCGATACCAAGTTGTAGGGAAGCAAGGGGGTCTCTACGACACCCACAATGTCACACACAAGACTATCAACCAATATCACAAATTAATCAACCCAATATTGTCAAAACAAATTCACCAAACTAAAACCAATAATATTGTAGTGAATAAACAGCCATAATAAGAATATTGAAACCGCAAAAAAACTCACACAATTTTTACGTGGAAAAACCCCTTCGATATGAAGAGTAAAAAACCACAGGACGTTTAAGGAGTTTACCCTATGTTTCTCTTATTGATAATTGTGGGTAAAATAAACCAAAATCAGTCTACAAAAGGTTCACACACCACCAACAAACTCCAATCAATAAAAGATCAAAATAGTAGAAATCACCTGAAAATCAGTTCTGTCCGACGTCAATTCTGACCAAACCAGATGTCAAAATAACAATCGACTGTTCAAAATAAAGCTCTGGATGTCAGGAACAAGCTGTCAAAATTTTAGCCAAATCGGGCTACGTTTGACCCTTGATCGGATCACTTGATTGTAACCGCACCTGTAAAACCGAAAATTGATACCTCTCTCAATTTTTTGATTTCCCTCGTGTTGTATAGCAGAATGAAGGCAATAAAATACTCTAACACAAGAGTTAAAAATGGGTCAATGTAAAAGCACAATAAAAAAGTCCACGATAAAAGCCCAAAAAAAATAAAATAAAAATAACATTAAAGCAATACAAGATAAAATATATTGCAAATTTGGGCTGGACCATAACAGTATCCAGCAATACTCATCAATCCCACCTGCCTTATATATGCAACGAATTGGAGGGCATGAGTGGTTACTTTCGCAGGGATATGGCGATCTAGAATGTAACTGAAAAAGCCGTTTGTCTTGTATATTGGGCTTCCATATCCTCCTTGTCCTACAGGGAAGTCACCAAACAAAGACAACAAAACAAAACCTGTTGAAGATACTAAGCTGAGCTAGAAGAGCTGATCAATACCAAATTAACACAACACAAGCAGCGACGTGTCACTACCTCAGCAAGCATTAGTTTAAAATATTTTTATTTACCGGATATTCTTTATTTGCTCCATGTATTTGCGTGTAAATTTGGATATTAAAGTTGTAATATATATTACACTAAATTCCGGAAATAATATAGACATTTCTTTGGCCTTTACTTCTCAAGCTTTTCTTTTCTCTCGCGTTTCCCTTTTCTAATTTTTCTCCAAAGAATTTTATCTTTCTCTCAAAAATTGTATCATGGTATCGAGAGCAGGAATTTTTATTCTAGCTCCATTTCTCTGAAATTCACGCTATTCGTCGGTTCTTTATTTTTTTTTCGAAAGTAAATTGAAGATTGTTTCAGGGCATTAGATCTGAACTATCTTTGAATTTTGTTCTTCTGATTGAAGCTCCAATGGCGGGTAAAAGTTCTGCAGTTCACAGAGATGCTTTGGTATACCGCCTCTCAACCAAGATCCTTCGATTATTTTCTATATTCATCCTTCTGATGCACATGCAGTACAACTTGTGTCCTATAAATTCAATGGTGAGGTATTTACAGGATGGAAAAGGTCAATGCTACTCACGCTTTCTGCTAAGAACAAAATTGGTTTTGTTGATGGAACTATAGCTAAACCAGATACCTTTGCTGTTGAATACAAGGCTTGGGAGAGATGCAATGATTTGGTATGTTCCCTATTGTTGTTCAATTTAGATGATGTAATAGCTAAGAGTGTTATGTTTTTAAAATCTGCAAAGGAGATCTGGACTGATTTAGAAGAGAGGTTTGGTTATGCATCTATGACACATATCTATTCTCTTGACAGAAATTGGTAGAAATTGCTCGGGGTAACAAATCTATTTCAATTTTTTTACGAAATCAAAACAATTTGAGATGCAATTGAGGAGGCACATCCTTTGCCCTATTGTACATGCAACAATTGTACTTGTAATCTAACTAAGAAAGTTTACGAGAGACAGCAGGAGAAAATGGTACTACAGTTTATGATGAAAATGACAGATCAATATGCTACAATTAGGGAAAATATTCTAATGATGCAAACACTTCCTAAGGTGACTGAGGTTTTTAGGATATTTGCACAAGAAGAAAGACACAAGGAGTTATCTCAAGCAGTAACACAGACTGAATCATTGGTTTTTACAGCAGAAAAGAAGAGATTCAACAATAAATACAAGATTACAACACCATATAAATCACAAGTGCTTAGTTTTCGGACAACGAGTGATGGTTCTTCAGGAGTTTTCCAATCAAATTCTGGACAAAAATGGCCAAAACCAGGAGTTAAGTACTTATGTACACATTGTCAGATTCCGGGATATAGTATTGACAGATGCTTCAAGATACATGGCTACCCCCCAGGTTTTAAAGGAGTTAGAGCACAGCAGGTATGCCGCTTTATCTCATTGTGAAGATTATGATGGTTTTAATGTGGAACAATATCAACAACTAATGGATTTATTAGCCAAGCAACAACAAACTTCTCGGAACAAGATTTCCGATCAACAACCAAACTTAGCTATGATGGCAGGTATTTTTTGTCTTCTCTCTCATACCAATTCAAAATGGTTGTTAGACAGTGGTGCTTCAGATAATTTTTGTTGTGATTTGGAACAATTCTCTACTTATGAACCTTTAGTAAAACCTGATAGCTATATTACTATTCCAAATGGTAGTAAGATAGCTATTAAACATATTGGATCAGTAGTATTAAATGACTCAATTATTTTGCATAATGTCATGCATGTTCCAGATTTCAAGTACAATCTAATTTCTGTCCATAAATTGTGTAAGGATCTGCAATGTGAATTACACTTCACTCATGGTAAATGCTTTATCCATTATCGGAAAGGGAAGTTGATTCTTCTTGGTAAATTGAGATATGGATTGTACAATGTGGGAGATCAGTATTTGACTAATTTAAAAGCTTTCCAAAGTTATCACTGCAACACAGCTTGCTTGTCAGCAGTTGATAAGGTAAAACTTTGGCATCTACGATTGGGACACTTACCATTTGGTTAGATAAGTACATCAAACCTGATTGTGAAGCATATTCTTGCATCCGGAATACTATTTGTCAAGTTTGCCCTGTGGCTAAGCAACTTAGTTTCCCTCATAGCAGTATTAAATCTTCTTGTGTTTTTGAACCGATACATATTGATGTATGGGGTTCTCATGCTGTTAAAACTCCTTATGGTTGTAATCAATTCTTGACTATAGTAGATGACTACAGCAGGTTTACTTGGATACATCTATTGAAGAATAAAACTGAAGTTGTTTTGGTTATGACTGATTTTCTGCATATGGTTAAAACTCAATTTGCACTTACTGTTAAATGCATAAGGTCCGATAATGCTAAAGAACTTTGTGCTGGTGATATGAAAAAGTTGTGTCGGATATTTGGGATTCTAAATCAAACTAGTTGTAGTGATACACCCCAACAAAATGGAGTTGTTGAAAGGAAGCATAAACACTTGTTAGAAACTGCAATGGCACTGTACATACAATCTAGAGTTCCGGACAAGTTTTGGGTGATTGTGTATTATGTGCTGCATACTTGATAAATAGAATGCCCTTAAAGGTTCTTGATCCGCATACACCTTATTTCAGGTTATACCAAAAGAACCCCGATATATCTCATTTAAGAACTTTTGGATGTTTGTGGTATGCATCTACTACTGCAGTTGGGAGATCTAAGTTGGACAACAGAGCTAAACCTTGTGTTTTTATTGGATATTCCATTTCACAGAAAGGCTACAAAATTTTAGATATTGACACACACAAGGTGTATGTTTCTAGGGATGTTCATTTCCATGAAAAACATTTTCCTTTTCATCTTTACAACAAACATAAAACACCTCATTCAAACTATTCTAATTCCATATATTTACTAGCTTCTTCTTCTCCTAGTTTCTTTGATACTCCAGATTTCTCTTCTCCTCAACTAATATTTCCTTCACATGATTCTTCTTCTTCTGTTCTCTCTTCACCTCCTTCTATTCCTTTACCTCCTAATTCCGATACCGATTCATCATCTATACCAAATTCAGAAACTGAATTATCAAATTTGGGTGACCTCAGTATTTCCAATCCTCCTCGTAGATCCAATAGAATACATAAATCACCACAGTATCTAAACAACTATCATTGTTACAATGGTACCTCTACGGACACTCTCATCAATAATCATTGGTGCAATCTAGTATCTTCTCATTTCTTTCCTTCTTCCTTCAAAGCCTTTTTGTCTCAATCTTTTGACATAAAAGAGTCTATGAGTTATGCAGAAGCTTCAACAGATCCTCTATGGATTGAGGCTATGAATAAAGAGGTTCAAGCACTTGAAGATAATCATACATGGGATCTGGTTGATTTGCCTAAAGGAAAAAGGTCCATAGGTTGCAAATGGGTATATAAGGTGAAATTAAAGGCAGATGGAACATTGGAAAGGTGAAATGCAAGGTTAGTGGCTAAGGGTTATAACCAGAAATATGGAATTGATTATGCAGAAACATTTAGTCCTGTGGTTAAGATGAGTACAGTACGATGTCTAATTGCAGTAGCAGCAAGCAGGAAATGGCCTCTATTTCAATTGGATGTAAACAATGCATTTTTACATGGGGACTTGAAAGAAGAGGTGTACATGAATGTTCCTGAAGGTGTTCCAAATTCTGGAAATAAGGTTTGTAAGCTTATCAAGTCCATTTATGGCCTCAAACAAGCCTCTAGACAATGGCATGAGAAATTGGTAAGTTCATTGGAAAAATAAGGTTTTATTCAGTCAAAAAATGATTGCAGTTTGTTTATACAAAAAGAAGGTTCTCACATCAATATTGCTGCAGTTTATGTTGATGATATTATCTTGACTGGGACTGATATTTGCAAATTGGAGGATCTTAAAACTCATTTACATCAAGAATTTAGCATCAAGGACTTAGGACAACTGAGTTATTTCCTTGGAATTGAAGTTGGTTACACTTCGGAAGGGATAATTCTTAGTCGGAAAAAGTTCACTAAAGAACTCTTACAAAACTGTGGTTTTGACATTTCTAAGAAAGCTATTACTCCTCTTCCTTTAAATATCAAATTGTCAGCTTTTGAAGGAGATTTGTTTTCAGATGTTGAGTAGTATAGATCTTTGGTTGGAAAATTAAATTTTTTGACACACACAAGACCAGATCTTTCTTATTCAGTCCAAACACTCAACCAGTTTTTGCAGCACCCAAGACTTCCTCATGTTGTTGCTTTACAACATACATTAAGGTATCTTGCCCATACACTTGGACAAGGTATTTTACTTAAAGCATCCGATCAATTAAGTTTACAGGCATTCTCGGATTCAGATTGGGCTACTTACCCGATTCAAGGCGTCCCATCACTGGTTTTGTCCTACTCTTTGGTGGTTCTCCAATTTCTTGGAAATCTAAGAAGCAAGGAACCATTTCTAGATCATCCGGAGAAGCGGAATATAGAGCCATGGCAACAACATCCTCTGAAGTTGTTTGAATTGTTCGTTTATTGGAAGAAATGGGAATCACTAATCTGCAGCCTATCACTTTGCATTGTGATAATCAATCAGCCTTACATATTGCCGGAAATACAGTGTTCCATGAGAGAACCAAACACATAGAAACTGACTATCATTTCACTAGAGATAAAGTTTTGGAAGGGTTGTTGCAGCTTACTTATCTCCCTACTTAGGATCAATTGGCAGATGTCTTCACAAAGATGCCCTCAACACAATATGAGATTCTTTTGTCCAAGTTGGGATTGTACAAGGCTGATACACTCCCACCTTGAGGGGGGATGTTGAAGATACTAAGCCGAGCTGGAAGAGCTGATCAATACCAAATTAACACAACACAGCAGCGACGTGTCACTACCTCAGCAAGCATTAGTTTAAAAGATTTTTATTTACCGGATATTCTTTATTTGCTCCATGTAAATAAACAAACAATTTCTTCAATAGGACAATATTCAAAATAGAGGCGAAAACGAAAATCCATCATCTGCCCGGACAAGCAAATCCCAAAT